>WNGS01010617.1:58964-76429 GCA_020271785.1 Procambarus virginalis
CTATTATAATTGATAAATGATAACAAATACATTACAAGAGAAAAATGAGATGAGAGAGCTTAGTAAGTATGTTAAAACACATTGTTATATTAAAGCTCTAATTGATTACATTGAACAGCTTGATTGGTCATTTAACAAGATTAATAGACACATACAGCAGATTGTCAGCATATATATATAATATAAAACTGAGCGCTCTGGGCAGGCTCACCGCACACTGTGCCTCTGTGACTTAAACTCAGGTGAGACTTGCTCACGACATATAAAATATCCGACAAATATATTAGCTAACTAAAGGGGAATGGGAGGGTACTGTAAACACCTACTTCACCTATCCTAGGATGACAGTTGGGTTGTAGCTCCTGGTCCAGGCTCTCGCCTCGTTCACCATCCAGAAACACAAGCCCCACGCCTTAGGATGTCGCGTCTCGCCGCTTCTGTACACAGCAGGTCCGTGCTCCTTCCTCTACAGTACGTCGCAGGGTTGAAGTCGGTCTCCTGGCCGTCAACTTTCCTCCCAACTACGGCAGCCAGCCTACGTCTCGGCGGTCGTCGTACGTTTCCCAATTAGTTCTTGTCACTGTACTCCCAGAGTAACTGCCTCTCACCACTACGAAATCACTGTGAAGTTATCAGCCGTCCCGGACGACACACGCACAGCACCCGACTTCAGAGCACTTGAAGCTCACAACACTGTCAATTCCCTCGTCGTCTAGATATATCACTAGGTATTTGGGAAGACTTCTCGACGTGCTTGCATCCAACTGTTGACTCGTAGGGTTCCACGAAGGTGGGGTTACTGTCAAACTTGACAGGATCGTCGATCACACGTTCAACCTGGTTGACAAGGCTGTCAACCCGGTTCACTCACGGTGGGTGGCCCGGCCACTAAGCTGTCTCTTATACTGGTGAACCGCAAATGACGACACACGTCGATGCCCGGCCCACTTCTTGCAACGCACCTGTCCCTGAGCACTTGTTGCTCAATATTCTGTCAATTCCTTAGCTGAGCCACTTCTGGGTTGCAGGAAGACCTCACAGAGTGCGTGCCAACAACTGGAGACGCTTAAATCCACCGGAGTTCGGTAAATCCGTCACTCTGACAGGATGACCGATCGCGCGTCCTACCTCTCGGACGTGTCGTGAAAGACTGATGTCGCCGAGGCGTCACCACGGCTGGACTCCCCATGCCTATGTGACGTCACTTTTCCCAAAGTTGGTTTTCATTGGCTCCCAGTGCCATGTCGCTGACGGTGACCAATCTGGCGCCACTGACGTCACACAGTTTTGGCGGGAGAACAGACTTGCCAGCGCCATATTGGCTCCCTAAAGGGCCTATCCCACAGGCCAAAATACTACATAATTCGCAAATTTCTCGGCTCTTCGAGAATACTACTCTCTCCCACATATGTTCAATTGATGCCTGCAATGTAGAGAACGCTCGGGAATAGTGGACATGACTCTTACAGCAGGCGTGGGAGAATTAGAAGGGGGGGAACACCGTCACATACCCCTCCCCTTAAAATAAGAGTCATGTCTGGTTAGTGCATGCGGGACAACGCATCTGCGACTACGTTGTCCGTGCCACTAAAGACCTTGGCTTCCAGCCAGTATTGCAGCCGCCAATGTGTGACACTCCTCATGTGTCTGCAGACCGTCTTCAAGGTCATCCTGGGCGTCCACTGTTCCTTCAGCATGGACAGAGGACTTCTCACCTCGTGTCCATATATCAGCTGGAAAGGTGAGAAACCTAGTGATTCCACCACTGCGTTACGGATGGCAAATAACGCAGGGTATACTGCCTCGTCCCACTCAGCTCCCTGCTCAGCGCAGAACACTCTCAAGATCGTCTTCAAAGTGGAGTGGAACCTTTCGATCGCCCCCTGCGACTGCGGTCGGTAGGGTGACGACCGAATCTGTGTCACTCCCCAGCTTGTCACTGTTTGCCTGAACCACTTGGACTGGAAAATGCTTCCACAGTCCGTTTGAATTTCTCTGGGCATTCCTACCCAAGAGAAAAATCGTATTAGCTGCCCAGCTACTCCTTTTGAGGTCAACCGCCGCATCGGAACAGCTTCCGGGAATCTGGTTGACGCACACATTATTGTCATTAGGTAGGTATTCCCTTTCTTTGTCCTTGGCAACGGTCCCACTCCGTCGACCAACAGACGCTCGAATGCGGGCCCAAACGCTGGAACAGGGACTAACGGGGCCTTTGGTATTGCGGATTGGCTCTTTCCTGCCCTCTGGCACGGTAAGCACGTCTTACAATAACGCCTCACGTCGGCGTCCATACCTGGCCAGTAGAAATGGTCCCTGATCCTATGCAACATTTTGGTCACCCCCAGGTGACCCGCAGAGTCAACAGAGTGTGACAGATCCAACACTGTCGCTCTGCACTGGGCCGGCAACACTACCTGCTGTCTTGTACTTAGAGGTGCCTCTCCGGCCTCTATCCTCACAGGTCTCCACTGCCTCATTAGTATGCCTTTATGCCTGTAAAAGTGAGTGGGCTTCTCAGGACCATCACGTCCTTCATTTGCCTCACGGATTAAATTGGGGAATTCTGCCTGTTGCAGCTCCTCGAGCCTAGTGCGGTCCACCCCGAGAGAACTGGTGAGGGTCACCTGTACCTCACCTTCCGGGCTGCCTTCGCCCTCCACTCGTTCTCCGGGTTCCATAACGAGGTGATCAATTCCCAGGCCGGCGGACGTCTCCTCGTCGGCCTTATCAGATCCACGCCCTCCTCGTCCTCCGCACCGCCTCGGAACTACGGCACATACAGGGAACGCCTCCATGGCGATTCCTTTCTCGTCCCCATAGGCGTCGAACACTCCGCCTTTCTTCCTGTAGTGCTCCAAGCACTCCTCGTCCTTCAAGAGGTTCGGGAGGACACGTCCTCCACACGCGTCATTTCCCAAGATGACCTGTGCCTCCATCTTGGGCATCGATGCACAGACTCCCACTACTAGGGTTTGGCATCCATAATCCGAACTCAGGGTTACCCGGTGTAGGGGCATCTGCACTGGGCCTCCCACAGTGGTCACACTCGCCATTCCCACACTGGTATCCCCGTAGTTCTCAGGGAACAGGGCCTCGCTCACTAGGGTAAAGTCTGCCCCAGTGTCTCTCAACATCTTCACTGGGATGGGGTCTGCGTCCCCCATCCTTACGGTTCCTTCACACACAAACGGGTGAATCCTCTTCTCCCCATTAAGTACGGGTCCATCCCGCACCCAATCAGCCATCTGGTCCTCCGTCTTCACGAAGGCTACATTCCCCCGGTGTCTAGGACGTCTGCATTCGCGAGCGACGTGTCCGGGTATTCCGCAATTGTAGCAGCGAACTTTCCTCGTTGGTGACCATCCACCGCCGCTCGCCCTTGCCACATTTCCTGAGGCCGACGTCCCGAAGGTCTTTCTCGCACCATCTGTCGACCCCTTCGTCACAGCCACAGCTCCCGAGCTCTCCGTCGGGGACTTCTTCGACGGTTCCACAGCACTCTTCTGTCCTCTACTATCTCCACTCGAGGGGTAGGACTTGGGAGAACTCGGTCCTGTCCTCCATCCGTCCGACCTTCTATTACTTCTCCCATAGCTAGAGAATACGGGCGGTCGGTGCTGTCCCTCTCGACGTGGACGTAATGCTTCTTCTAGCATGTCTGCTCGATCGGCCGCGGCTCTCAGGTCCTTGATGTCCGCCTCCTTTACTCTCACCCTAATCTCGGAGAGAGCACGGACATGAACTTTTCCATGACCATCAGCCCCTTGATGTCTTCAGCCGATCTTGCTCCTTCTGACTCCAGCCATTTCACGAATTTCCTTTCCATGTCCCTCGCCGTCTCCGCATACGATTTTCCTGGCGATCGGGTACATTCTCTAAACCTTTTCCTATAGCACTCCGGCGTCAGCTTGAACGAATGGAGCACGGCCCGTTTTACTGCATCATAGTTGGTACACTCCTGGAGGTCGAGCATGTTGTAAGCTTCACGAGCTTCACCAGTGAGCCTTCCTTGAACTAGCTCCGCCCACTCTGCCCTCGGCCACTTCTTCAACGTAGCGACCCTCTCGAAATGCTCGAAGAAGCCCTCAGCCTCATTAGGCACGAAGACGGGCAAATCCCTCTCTCTCACTCGGCGGTCTTCCTGCTGTTGTGGTGGGGCAGTTGGAACTAGTCCTAGCTCAGCTCGCTTCAGCTCAATCTCCTTGTTCGCTTCAACCTCCTGCAGCTTCGTCCTAGCTTCTATCTCGCGCTCCTTCAGCTGTGCCTCTCGTTCTTCTCGTTGCTGCTGTGCCTCTCGTTCTTCTCGTTGCTGCTGTGCCTCTCGTTCTTCTCTACGCAGCTGTGCTTGTGCCTCTCGTTCTTCTCGGCGCAGCTGTGCTTCTTTTTCTGCTTCCTCACGCTTCAGCTGCGCTTCTTGTTCGCGCTCTTCCTTGCGCAGTTGTGCTTCTATCTGCAGCTTCATTATTTCTAGCTTGATACTGCGCCTGCTGCCACTGGATCCCCGGCTGCTGCCACCGGTACTCAAGTTCTCTCCTCCACTGGCAGGTGTCTGTGGCCGTTCCTCTCCTAAGGCTTCATCACGTGCCTTGAGCTGTGCCATGATCTCAAGTCTTCTCTCTCCCACTTTGGAAGCTCTCAACTTGATCCCAAAGTGGTCGGCGATCGTCTGCAGCTGTGCCTTGGTGCACTCCTCCAGTACTTGCTCGTCTCTCGTGTCTATAAACCTGGCTACTTTATCACCCTCCATCTTGTGACAATGAGTGAAAACTTGGGCCTGATATTTAATACCACAATTACCACCTTGATCTTGCTCGTTATCCTGGCAAGGTCGCCAATGTCGGGGTTTCACGGTGTTCTCGTTAGAGAAGGGTTAAAGCAACAGTAGACTGGATCTCCTTTCCAGGTGGTTGCTCCAACAATAACCCTTACTCACCGTCGTTCGGCGGGTCTTCCCTCAATCCTCTAGGCTCCACTGCTGGCCTCGGAGAGTACCCCAGTCGATCTCACAACCGGCCTTTAGATTGTAAGATGAGTGAGGGCACAGATCGTTCCCTCAATCTGTGGCCCGCCCCGACACCGAACTCTTACACAGCCTTCAAGGTCGCCAACTGGTTTTTTGTGTCCAGTAACACTGCAGTGGTCAGGTGTAATTGTGGCAAGAGCAAATTCCAATAATATGGTATCAGGCAGGTCACTCAGCTTTACTTCATTACACGGTCACAAGATAAATGGAGGGGATGATATCAAACACCAAAGAGTTTTGGTATTTTACTTAAAAGACAACGAGAAATATATATGCATCAATGTATCAGGATTAATATATGACAATTGCTCCATTCATAGCATAATATTCTAGAGCGCACCGATATGGTAACATCGGCCGCGCCACGCGTCACCTGTCAGACTCAGCTGACCGGGACCCTCGCGATCGTGGGAACAGACTAGTACTTGTTTCTTATTCTGTCACGATCCCCGTTTATTTAACTTTTTCCAAAACACTATTCAACATTCACATGGCTTACTTATGATTTCACTGGCCTCACGATCAACATCTTATTCACAATACTCTCACAGTGACTTTTCACCGTACCAAAAGATTACTCTATTCTTAATAATATTTACTGTGAATGCACTCACTTGATCACTGAACTTTTCTTTATATCTATACTTTCTCTCACCGAGATATCACTGGCAATCACTTCACGTATATGATATTATTCAGTACACAGTCATGTCATATATAAATCAGTAATCAATTTCAGGCATATATATATTACGTCATGAAGATCAATACACAGGCATTTATATCAATAGATCATAGAGATCAACACACAGGCATTTATATCGATAGATTATAGAGATCAATCCACGGGCACTTATATCAATAGATTATAGAGATCAATCCACAGGCATTTATATCAATAGATTATAGAGATCAATCCACAGGCATTTATATCAATAGATTATAGAGATCAATCCACAGGCATTTATATCAATAGATTATAGAGATCAACACACCAATATCTGGTTTACTACAATATATATATAATAATAATACTCACTGGAGATTAATAATAATAGTCACAGTAAATTCTCTGATGAATCTTGGTGCTTGCACACACCCACACATAGATATATATGTAAACTGATACTGTGAGCGCTCTGGGCAGGCTCACCGCACACTGTGCTCTCTGTGACTTAAACTCAGGTGAGACTTGCTCACGACATATAAAATATCCTGACAAGAATATATTAGCTAACTAAAGGGGAAATGGGAGGGTAACTGTAAACACCTACTTCACCTATCCTAGGATGACAGTTGGGTTGTAGCTCCTGGTCCAGGCTCTCGCCTCGTTCACCATCCAGAAACACAAGCCCACGCCTTAGGATGTCGCGTCTCGCCGCTTCTGTACACAGCAGGTCCGTGCTCCTTCCTCTACAGTACGTCGCAGGGTTGAAGTCGGTCTCCTGGCCGTCAACTTTCCTCCCAACTACGGCAGCCAGCCTACGTCTCGGCGGTCGTCGTACGTTTCCCAATTAGTTCTTGTCACTGTGCTCCCAGAGTAACTGCCTCTCACCACTACGAAGTCACTGTGAAGTTATCAGCCGTCCCGGACGACACACGCACAGCACCCGACTTCAGAGCACTTGAAGCTCACAACACTGTCAATTCCCTCGTCGTCTAGATATATCACTAGGTATTTGGGAAGACTTCTCGACGTGCTTGCATCCAACTGTTGACTCGTAGGGTTCCACGAAGGTGGGGTTACTGTCAAACTTGACAGGATCGTCGATCACACGTTCAACCTGGTTGACAAGGCTGTCAACCCGGTTCACTCACGGTGGGTGGCCCGGCCACTAAGCTGTCTCTTCTACTGGTGAACCGCTAATGACGACACACGTCGATGCTCGGCCCACTTCTTGCAACGCACCTGTCCCTGAGCACTTGTTGCTCAATATTCTGTCAATTCCTTAGCTGAGCCACTTCTGGGTTGCAGGAAGACCTCACAGAGTGCGTGCCAACAACTGGAGATGCTTAAATCCACCGGAGTTCGGTAAATCCTTCACTCTGACAGGATGACCGATCGCGCGTCCTACCTCTCGGACGCGTCGTGAAAGACTAATATCGTCTGGCGCCAACACGGCCGGACCCGTTATGCCTATGTGACGTCACTTTTCCAAAGTTGGTTTTCATTGGCTCCCAGTGCCATGTCGCTGACGGTGACCAATCTGGCGCCACTGACGTCACACAGTTTTGGCGGGAGAACAGACTTGCCAGCGCCATATTGGCTCCCTAAAGGGCCTATCCCACAGGCCAAAATACTACATTTTCGCAAATTTCTCGGCTCTTCGAGAATACTACTCTCTCCCACATATGTTCAATTGATGCCTGCAATGTAGAGAACGCTCGGGAATAGTGGACATGACTCTTACAGCAGGCGTGGGAGAATTAGAAGGGGGGAACACCGTCACAGTAGTGAAAGTGGTGAAGGGTAGTGAAGGTGGTTAAGGTGTTGAACGACGGTGAAGGTGGTGATAGGTAGTGAAGGTGGTGAAGGGTAGTGAAAGAGGCGAAGGGTAGTGAATATTGTGAAGTTGGGGAGGGATAGTGAATGTGGTAAAGGGTAGTAAAGGTGGTGAAGGTGGTGAAGGTGGTGAAGGATAGTGCAGGTGGTAAAGGGTAGTGAAGGTGGTGAAGGGTAGTGATGGTGGTGAAGGATAGTGAAGGGTAATGAAGGTGGTGAAGGACAGTGAAGGTAGTGATGGATAGTGAAGATGTTGAAAGCAAGTGAAGGTTGTGAAGGGTAGTGAAGCTGGTGAAGGATAGTGAAGGTGTTGAAGTGTCCTGAACAGTTGGCATTTGGGGGTGCTTCACCATACCTCCCCCCCCATGGTCACGCCTGACTTGTAAAATTGGCAGTTGGGGTGCTTCACCAGACCCCCCCCCTCCCCCTCATGGTAACTCATGACTTGTACAGTTGGCTGTTGGGGGTGCTTCACCAGACCCCCCCCCCCCATAGTAACGCTTCACTTGTATAGCTGGAAGTTGGGGGTGCTTCACCAGAAACCACCCCTGGTTGATACCTGGTTGATACCTGGTTGATGGGGTTCTGGGAGTTCTTCTACTCACCAAGCCCGGCCCGAGGCCAGACTTGAATTGTGAGAGTTTGGTCCACCAGGCTGTTGCTTGGAGCGGCCCGCAGGCCCACATACCCACCTGTTATAAATGATTGTGGGCTTGCTATGGGGGAACTGGTACTATTAAGGGGTAAGGGTAAGTAGAATTCAGAGGTATCAAAAATGGGAGAACTAAAAGGCCCGGCCCCCAAAATAAAATATCCACAGTAATAATAATTTGCTACTAAACCCTGTTAGGCTAGAGGTAGATCGTTGTACTCCCACACAGGAAGAAGGGATACTCTGTTCAACTTATTTATTAACCCCTTAACAATCCCCCATATACATTCACACCAATAACAATTATAACAATAACTTTACCACCCGATCTTTCGTTAAAAGCCTTGGTCCACATAGACAGGATACAAGGTTTTACACTGAACACAAGCTAGGGTAAAGCTCTACTAATAAAACACTTGAAGTTAGAGTCAGCTTAGGGTAGGGAGACCACGTGGTACCACTGAGACCCCCTATAGAATACTAGTAAGATAAACACTTAAAACACCTACTACACCCTAAGTATACTACTCTACACCTAGAACATGGGTATGCCAGAATATAACAATAAAAATCGCATGGATTACTTAACCAGAATAAGACACAGAAAATAAAGAACTAAGAGGAAGGAGAGGCACTTCCTTTCACCACAGCCAGCCAGCAGAGAAGGACGAGGGAGTCTCTCCCTCCTTCCCAGTCGGCTATGCTGCCGGCAGACTGTTCAACTAATCATACCGGCGCCCGATACAAAGTTTACTCAGGTTTACTTTACAAATGATTAGACAGTATTAGTAAACATAATTGGTGCCTATTTTATTATTTAATAATCAACCCCAAGCTCAATCTTTAAATACTCTTTGAGAAACAAGAATAGTCTTACGTCTGGCAGGGAAGATACGACATATGCAGCTCGCAAAGCATGTTTACTATAGGGTAGTTTAATAAGCTCAAAATTTGACCTCTGGTTTCCATCTAAAGAACCCAGAGTCGTAACACCACCACAGCCCGGTTGGTCCGGCACTCCTTGGAGGAAACAATCTAGTTTCCTCTTGAAGATATCCACGGTTGTTCCTGTAATATTTCTGATGCTTGCTGGTAGGACGTTGAACAACCGTGGACCTCTGATGTTCATACAGTGCTCTCTGATTGTGCCCATGGCACCTCTGCTCTTCACTGGTTCTATTCTGCATTTTCTTTCATGTCGTTCACTCCAGTACGTTGTTATTTTACTGTGCAGATTTGGGACCTGTCCCTCCAGTATTTTCCATGTGTATATTATTTGGTACCTCTCTCGTCTCCTTTCTAGTGAGTACATTTGGAGAGCTTTGAGACGATCCCAATAATGTAGGTGTTTTATCTCGTCTATGCGTGCCGTATATGTTCTATGTATTCCCTCAATTTCAGCAATCTCTCCTGCTCTGAAAGGGGAAGTGAGTACTGAGCAGTACTCAAGACGGGGCAACACAAGTGATTTGAAGAGTACAACCATTGTGATGGGATCCTGGACTTGAAGGTTCTCGTAATCCATCCTATCATTTTTCTGGCTGACGCAATACTTGCTTGGTTATGCTCCCTAAACGTTAGGTCGTCGGACATCATTATTCCCAAATCCTTGACATGCTGTTTTCCTACTATGGGCAGATTCGATTGTGTTTTGTACCCTGTATTATGTTTAAGATCCTCATTTTTGCCGTATCTGAGTACCTGGAATTTATCACCGTTAAACATCATGTTATTTTCTGCTGCCCAATCGAAAACTTTGTTAATATCTGTTTGCAGTTTATCAATGTCTTCAGCAGAGGTAATTTTCATGCTGATTTTTGTATCATCTGCAAAGGATGACACGAAGCTGTGACTTGTGTTTTTGTCTATATCTGATATGAGAATAAAGAACAGCAGTGGTGCAAGGACTGTACCTTGAGGTACAGAGCTTTTAACTGCGCTCGGACTCGATTTTACTTGATTGATTGTTACTCTTTGTGTTCTGTTCGACAGGAAATTGAGTATCCAGCGTCCTACTTTACCGGTTATACCCATTGACCTCATTTTGTGTGCAATCACTCCATGGTCACATTTGTCGAATGCCTTTGCAAAATCTGTGTATACGATATCTGTATTATGTTTTTCCTCTAATGCCTCGATGATTTTGTCATAGTGGTCAAGTAGCTGTGAGAGGCATGACCTTCCTGCTCTAAATCCATGTTGGCCTGGATTGTGGAGGTCATTGATTTCCATGAATCTAGTGACCTGACTCCTGATCACTCTCTCAAATACTTTTATTATGTGGGACGTTAGTGCAACTGGTCTATAATTCTTTGCCAATGCTTTGCTACCACCCTTGTGTAGAGGGGCAATGTCTGCTGCTTTAAGCGCATTTGGTATCTCCCCTGTGTCCAAGCTCTTCCTCCATACTATACTGAGTGCCTGTGCTACCGGCACTCAGGCACCCCCTCAGTGGTCCCCCCTCAATGGTCATGCCTGACTTGTAAACAGTTGGCAGTTGGAGGTGCTACACCAGACCCCCCCCCCCCCCCGCATGGTCTCGCTTGTCTTGTACACTTGGCAGTTAGGGGTGGTTCATCGAACCCTGCCCCCATGGACACGCCTGACATGTACAGTTGGAAGTGGAGGGTGCTTCGCCAGACCCCCCTCGCCATGGTCACGGCTGACTTGTACATTTGGCAGTTTGGGGTGCTTCACCAGACCCTTTTGTCTAAGTTAACTCATGACCTATACGGTTGGCAGCTGCGGATCTTCACCAGACCCCCCCCCCCATGATCACCCCTGACTTGTACAGTTGGCAGTTGGGGGTGCTTCACCAGATCCCCCCCCCCCCATGGTCAGTCCTGACTTTTACAGCACTGAGTTCTTATTTGGAAACCAGAGGTCAATTTGAGCTCTAAATAATTACTATACATTAATTGATAGGATTCGATCATATGAGAAGAATATTTAGTTAACAATAACATTTGTATTCATGGATCCTGAATTCCTATGTGCGCCTTTGTTTCCTTCTTCTTTGCCAGGCGTAAGACGAATCTTGGGTCTCACAGAACATTCAGACTATGAGCTTGTTGATTATTAAATGTAATAATGACCTAGTGTTAGTGGCTCCTATTATGTTGCAGCTATTCTTAGAAGTGTTAAAGTAACTAGCAATGAAGGTCGGTGAAGACTTGTAATGATTTTGTCTGCACCATCAGTTAGGTATCTTCCCGGCAGCATACTTAAAGAGAGCTAGGTAGGCTGTTCCTTCCTTCTCTCTGGGCGGCTGCTGTGGTGTTCACACATTCTCTGTGTGCTCTGTTCTCCTCCTCCTTTCTTCTCTCCCTATACCCTATGTCCAAGATAAGTATCTGTCCACTGTATTACCATGCTATTGGCTAGGTGTGTGTTTATTTAGGTGTATTCTAAGCCAGTGTTTTGGTATCTCTAAGTGTACTGTAAGGTGACAATGGTAACCATGTGTGCTTAAGTCTATGATACCTATGATACAAGCGCCTTTCTGGAAAGTAGTCTTTATCCCCTAATTGCAACTGTAAACGTTGCATCCTGCTTATGTGGACAAAGGTATTCAACGTAAGGTAGAGTGGTAAAGTGATTTATTGTATCTATGTATATGGGGGGGGGGCGTTATTAGAGGGTTTAATAAATAAGGATAAAGCTAGGAGTATCTTTTCATCCTGTTTAGAGTGGAGTAGGTGACTACCTTAGACGGCAGACGTTATTCTAGCCAAATAAGTACTCATTGCTGGGAATATTCTTTCCCTGGGGGGCTGGGGCCTACCTATTTCCACTATTTTAGGAACTCCTGCGGCTTTTTACTATTGGCCCTCTCAGTACAACCACCTGCCCCCAATAACAAGTGGTTGGCCTATCTGGGATCTGAAAATTTGTAAAATAAATTGTAAAAAGTTTGATTTTTGAATGTTGAAACTAAATTTCTTGCATTCTGCAGAACGGTTGTGTGGTAGCGTAGGGTCCAGGTCAACTAGCAAAGGATACATCTTGCACTGACTGGACATCCAACTGGATCACTTAACGATTGAGGTAAGTGTGGCCTTGTAGCAAGAGCTGTGCGATTTTTTGTATTTTTTTATTATTTTTTTTTTTACTTTTGGCTAATAGTTAGAATAGTTAGTGATGGAGGCTAAATTGCAGGAACTGGCAAAGACATCTTCAGTGGTAGAGATTAAGAAACTAACTAAATCTAACTTAGTATTGTTAGGTAAGGAACTTGGTCTTGACTTGAATGAAGTTAAAAAGTGGGCCTTAACAAATGAAATTTTACAGCATTGCATAGACCAGGGCCTATTGGCAAGTGATACAATTTTATGTCAGGTCAATCCAACTGAAAGTGGAGCTACTAGGAATATAGAGTTAGAATTACAGCTAGCCATATTATAACTAGCAGAGCATGAGGCAAGATTGGCAGAGCAAAGTGCTAAAGTAGAGGAGCAAAGGCTCAAAAATGAGGCAGAAAAATTAGAGTAAATACCGCTGTACAATCACCTGCTGGGGATTCAAACCCCAGGCATTATGGTAAAAAGCATAACCTGCCTGAATTTTCAAAGTTAGACCCTGAAAGGTTTTTCAACCATTTTCAGAGACTGGCCATGTCCATGAACTGGCCAGAGGAAGAGTGGGTGAAAATCCTACAGGGAAAACTTAGAGGTAAAGCCCAAGATATTTTTATAAACATGCCTGACTGTGATTATTTTGATTATAGTAAAGTCAGGGAATGGATTTTGAGGGCATTTGAAATTACGCTTGAAGCTCACCGCCAAGCTTATCGCAACCTTAAGGCTACACACAACCAACCTCTCAATGAATTTGCTAACGATCAAATAAGATTGTTTGAAAAATAGATGTGCTCGGCTAAAGCCGAAACAAACGAGGTACTCAGGAATTTAATTTTAATGGAGGGATTTATAGATAATATGCCTGAGTCGGTAGCACGATATTTAAGAGAAAGGATGGAGATAGATACAAATATTATGGATTTGGCTGAGATGGCAGAAAACTACCAGTTGGCGGGCAAAAGGCACAATAAAAATAATTATTGCCCAATTAGTAGCAAACCTTACACTCACAGCCAGTCCAGACCAGCCCATTCTAACCCTGTAACTAATGCACCTTCTTTTCCAGACTAAACTAACCAGGTTAAATTGTCTAACCCCATGGCACCTAAGGGTGAACCAAAGGGAAATTCTGGTAGTAATATCTCTTCTCCCCGACGATTCTGTGGTCACTGTAAACGTTCAAACCACACTACTAGCCTTTGTTGGCAACTGTACCCAGAAAAGAGACCCAATGCTCTTGTTGTGACACAAAGCTTGAGGCCCTCTGAAGGGTTTAGGGAGTAAGACCTCCAACCCACAGTGGCTGAACCTACATACTTCATTCCTGTCGAAAGGGAGGCTTTTGTTTTCTGAGGGTTCTTGGTGGAAGGACGTGGTGATCTTCCAAGACACTGGTGCCATCCGGACTTTAATTTTGGAGAGAGCGTTGCAAGGTGCCAACACTCTTGACACTGGAGAGGTAGTACTGGTCGAGGGTGTCACAAGTAATACTCGAGCAGTACCCCTCCATAAGGTAACCCTGGAATCTGATTTCCACAAGGGTATTTGTACAGTCTGAGTCATTTCTTACCTACCTTTCCCTAATGTTGATGTAATATAGGGTAATGATTTAGCAGGGGATAAAGTAGGGGACTCCAGACTGCCTATTATGTTGCAGACCCCTAAGGTTTCGCCTGGATCTACCAGCTGCAGAGAATAATGTTGTGTACCCTGCGTGTGCGGTGTCCAGGACTATGTGACTTAAATGTAAGGGTAGCCCTGTGGTTGCCAAGGTCGTAAATCCCAGGGACACGAGGAACTTTCTGAGTGGTGAAAGCCAAGTGTACCTTGCGGACACGTTCATGGCCCAAATCGATGACGAGGCAGAGGACACTGTGGAGAGCCTACCATCACTTACTACCGAGTGTAGTGAGCTGGAGGGGAACCCTGGCGAGTCTCGGCCAATGTCATCTGACCCAGGCATGGATGCCTCCTTGAGTGAACTGCAGAAGGCTGACCGCAGTCTTGCAGAATGTCACAATGTAGCTCTCTTTAAGGAGGAGATTGTAGATGCAGCAACTGGGTACTATTACGAGGAACAGATTTTGATGAGAAAATGGAGACCACAGAGTTCTCCTTTGTCAAATAAGTGGGAGAGAATAAGGTAGGCAACATAACCACCAGGTTATGTTGCCTACCTGCTATAGAGAGAAAGTTTGGGCAGCTGCTCATGATGGCCCTATAGGGGGACATCAAGGCATTAATATTACATATCATAAGAGCTTTAAATATTTCTACTGGCCCAAGCTGAAAAGCGATGTGACAAAATTTTGTAACTCTTGTATCCCTTGTCAGCTTGTTGGGAAACCAAACCAGACACCACCTAAAGCTCCTCTAAGGCCTATTGTTAAGCCAGAGGAACCATTTTCTCACGTGGTAATGGACTTTGTTGGTCCATTACCTGTTCGAATGCCAGGAAGGCTATATAATATAAAACATATCATCATATGTATAGGGGTCCCAGTATTAGTCTTGTTCGTTCTCGACGCACAATCGAGAATTCCGTGTTCGAATCCTGGGCGGGACAGAAATGGTTGGGAAAATTTCCTTTCATGTAATGCGACTGTTCACCTAGCAGTAAGTAGATAATCAGGAGTTAGTCAGCTTGTTGTGGGGTTGCATCCTGGGCGGGGTCAGTAATTCGACCTTAAGGATGACCTTGATAAAAGCCTATCGTGTATGAATATACTGTGGCTTCCTGTTCCCCCAGTTCAGTTTCAGTTTTAGTTCATTTATTATGCACCCCATACCCATCTTGTGGGCGGTAGTGGAAAGGGTTACAGAGGCACATAATGGGCTCAGGGACTGAGCCCACAATTCATTTAGCTAAGCAAGTTACAATCTGATGAGCTAGTTACAAAATTCAATATAAGTCGTCACATCAACAATGGGTTCGAGATCGCCCAAAAATGAATTATTATAATTATAATATTATGGTTTATAATTAAGTTCTTAAGAGTGATTATGCGTCATAATTAACATACGTCTATCTTTACCTCAACATTTTATAAGTTAATTTCTGTCTGTATATGATGATGATCATATACAATTAAGGTAGCATTGCAACTTTATAGGAAATTGTTAAGTCCAAATATATCTTGATTCTTATACTTGAGATATTGTTACAATAAACGTTTGAAAACAAAGTTATATCTGTATTTAAAATATAAAACATTTTGCGTTTATCAACGTATGTCTCTGAATTACAATTTTTTCTGAATTGTGAAGCCTGTATTGCCGCCTGGCAGGACACTGATGCATTGGAAGTTTTCATGTGTCCGGACACCGGCGATGGTGTGGTATTGGCTATTTATTTAACCATGTCTTGGCTTTCATTTAAGATATATTTTCCTGAAATGTAGTCACATTATCGTTACATCTTTGTTTATGCTGACATATAGACGTTTGATGTTACTTTGCATATATGCAAATGAATTACACAATAGTCACTTGTTTGCAGGCCTTCACACTCCCTGAGATAGCCATCACGTAAATGTAAAAAAGGCATATATCTTCACTTTCACAGTTATATTTATGCTAAAGTATAACATGCAGCTTATATTTCGTCTTTATATGACATAGAAAACTTCGTTTATTATAATATTTAGATTAAATTAACATTGATCTTCGAAAGATCATAGATCCCATCGATAGGGAGAGCGTCGGCCAAGAAACCTTTGTTTAAAATATGGATATTTTCCTCTCTATAAGATATAATCTCTGTGATGGATTCACAAAAACTATTTTATCTCTGCATTTCTGATAACATATACAAATATAAGCTTTATTTGTGAATCTTGTTATGATCTCAGCCTGCAGGAGAAACGAGTCTCACCCTTTGAGAGTTATTCAGCAAGCCTGACCTAACTGGAAGGTCCAGAAATTATAGAGGCGATAACACAGATGTAAAATAGTGTGTTGCATTTATATAAAGTTTGAGATTATGGACAATGGACTAGAAAACAGATAAATGACTTGTTGGAAGATGTGGACAAGTTACTGGAGGCGTGAGGCTCGCTTGTGGAGGGCGATGACCTCACTTGAGGCCAGACATCGCAGGGGAGAGGCCGCGCTTCGTCGAGCTCCCGCCAGAAGGGACCCCTAGCGAATATTATCTCCAAGAGAAGAGAAGGTGCAGACGTTCAGCTGTTGAGTCGAGCTGAGGACGTGTGGTCTCAAGTCCTGGACGGCGAGGAGAGAGTATTAAGCCGCCCAGTGACAGTTTTGTGGGCTGTGACAAGCGCCCTGGTCAGACGTTGTCAGAGGGAGAAGCGCCCTCGACCAGATAATCTGTGGTAAGCCCGATTTAAGCCAGTTCATAGTGTTTGCTTGTAGTGGTCGTGTGCCCAGCGACAGTAGCAATGTTTATTTACAAGTTAGAAATGTTTTGGTATGGCAGAAAACCTAAAATAAGAGAGTGAAGTGGGAGGAGCGCGGAGCGACATCCGTCTGCTCCGAGCGCTGGCAGCGCTGGCGGGCAACTGAAGGAGCCCGGCTCCTGAGGGAGGAGGCCCCTCCCGCGTGAGTGAGGCTCGCCAGCGAGGTGGCGCATGGACTCGCCCACGGGGGAGTCCACTCTCATTAAATGTAGAGGACAGATAGAGATTGGAGACAAAGATGTTGTGTGATTAATTTTGTTTATGTGTAAAAAGGGAAACAATTTATTGGAGTGCAAATGGGTTGCAGGTTTGTCTTTGGGGAAGAAGTTGCTGAGGACTTGGAAGCCAGCACAGAGGGAGTGGTTGATGAGACTCCAAGGCAGGGGAGGAGAGGACCCCGAGCTATGAAGAAGCAGTGAGGAGGAGTGTCACGTGCTTCTGCAGAGGTGGTGAAGTGCCACAGTTATTCGAGGAAACTTTATGGTGCAGCAGCCAGGAGAGCTGTGGAGGATCCTAATAGGAGTAGGAAGCACCATAGTTGTTCAAGGAATCTTCATGGTAGCAGCTGGAGGAGCTGCAGAGGATTCTGGTGTTTAAGCCCTGAGGAACCTGAAGTTGTCAGGGCAGTGAAATAGATTCTAAATGATCACTTGTATGGAGGTGAGAGTGTTGTCATTAGCGTGAACGACGCAGTGAGAGGTGAGTGATCGTTTGCCATTTATGTGCCAAGAAGTATATATTGAAGTTTAGAGCACAGACGTAGCAGGAGTACCTACAGATATATATG
>WNGS01010618.1:33564-44329 GCA_020271785.1 Procambarus virginalis
TATTCTTCACCCCCACGCGAGCAATCAGTGTATTGTATTGTGCGTGTTTCCACATGATAAACTCTGTCATGCTTTTAAGTCAGTACAAAATTTCAAGTCCATGAAACATATATTGTCACAGTCTTCATCACCATCACTAAAAATGCGACAGGAATAGTTTTCATATTTAAATAAAACATTGACAGAAATTTCATAAACCAATTTTTCATATAAATTTTTCATATATGGTTCCATATATGTTATAGTCTGACACTTTTTGGTTTCACATTCGTTTATCTGATACAAGGAATGATCAACTTCTTTTTCAAAACATTTCACCCATTCTTCATAAACATCATATTGTCCAGTTGATTTCCAATGAATGTGTTCAAACATCAGGTACCTAAAATATACATCTCGCTTGAAATAGTTTTTTGTTAACCAAAATTTTTCTTCATCACATTTGTTGTATGTCGACGAAAGTGGAATCGATATTGCGTCAATTCTCATCATCTCTTTTAAAGTTTCTTTTTCTTCTTCTGAAGCTTGAACCATCTTTAGAAATGTGATATGGTCTTTGTTAAAGAATTTATATCCATTTATACTGTGTGTTTCAGAAACATATAATAATCTTCTTTGTATTTCATCTATGTTTGAAATAAGTTCGATGAAGAATTCTTCGTCTGCTATTTGACATCGCAGTACAAATTGAAATTGTGATGCTAGTGGTTTCCCTTCCTCGTTAGAACCCATCCATATTTTCAAAGAATAAAGACTTCGTATTTCTGTTTCAAATAAAAAATTTGATGGTAATTTTAAATCTCGTTCTAAAGTAATATTTAGTCCACAATTATATAAGTGTTTAATATAGTTATACAATTGTGAACTTGATGTAATTGAAGGTACAAAAGATTTGAAATTACCACATTCCGTAAACATCAACTGGTTGAAAGGATTCATTATGTTGTTTCCCTAAACGCCTCTCCGACAAAAGAATGAAATGTTTTTTGGTTAAAGTTGTGTATGTGGATATTTGTATCCAAGATGGTTTCTCTCCTCATCTGTTACTTTTGATTCTTTCCTGTAACATCTTGGATGGCTATGGGAGGGGAATCCACAAGAAACTGGCAGATGGCGCGTGTCTGGTTGGTCTATCCACATAGCTCTCTTGCATCTCTGGCCTGTTACAGTCTGTTAAATAAAAAGCCGTTAGCTCTTTGTCATATTGGACAGTTTATATCATACGAAGGACACGATGACAAGCTTTAGACTATTATATTATTTTCCACTTTAAAAAGCTTATGCTAAGAAACCATGAGCAAACAATAATCACAGTATAGGTATGACATATATAAAAATCCATCAGGAGAATCCCAGAACCCACCCTCCCCCTCCGTGAGTTTAAATATCAAACAACAAAGGAAATGAGAAAACTGACCTGCTCGCGTGAATGGAGAACAATTATAAAATGAAGCAAGTAAGGGCGGCTCTGTCTTATATAGATTTATCGTCTCCATTTCCCCAGTTACAGTAAAAATTTCTACACACGCTAGAGTGATATTTGACAAATCCTTTTATATCTTCCATAGCTCTCTTCCAGATCATAATCATTAGATTTTCTATAGCTTCATTAAATATGAATTGTTTAAGGTGTAAATGCGGAAGAATTTGGATGGCGGTATCCATCTTTTCATGCAATGTGGCTACATTCCAATATTCTGTTTCAGTATCTTCAAAAAAAAAAGAATTAACAATTTTCCGAGTACATTGAGCTACTAAACTACAACTTTTCCTCAAACCTTCATCTCGTAAGATAAAACTACAAATTTTATCCCTTTCCCCATTTTGAATTATATTTATAAAGAGTTGAGGATTACGGGTTATAAAAATTATACATTCTCTCTTATAACAATTGTGATGGATGATAATCATTTCAATAAAAAACGATCCATATCCTTTCACCCCCATGCGAGCAATTAGTTCAATGGAATATTCCTCGTTTTCCACATGATAAACTCTGTCAATATTTTTGAAGCAAAATTTTAAGTCCAGGAAGCATATATTGTCACGGTCTTCATCACCATCACTAAAAATTCGACAAGAATAGTTGTCATATTTAAAATATCCTTCGGCATAAATGTCTTTAACCAATGTTTTATATAAATCTTTCATATATGGTTTCATATACGTTATAGTCTGACAATTTTTGATTTCACATAAACTGTATTCGTTGATCTGATACAAGGAATCTTCAACTTCTTTTTCAAAACATTTCACCCATTCTTCATAAACATCATATTGTCCAGTTGATTTCCAATTAATATGTTCAAACATCAGGTACCTAAAATATACATCTCGCTTGAAATAGTTTTTTGTTAACCAAAATTGTTCTTCATCACATTTGTAGTATGTCGACGAAAGTGGAATCGATATTCCGTCGATTCTCATCATCTCTTTTAAAGTTTCTTTTTCTTCTTCTGAAGCTTGAACCGTCTTTAGAAATGTGAGAGGGTCCTTGGTAAAGGATTTATATCCATTTTGACAGTTGTATTCTGAAACATATAATAATTCTCTATGTATTTCAGAAACACATAATAATCTTCTAGGTATTTCATCTATATTTGAAATAAGTTCGATAAAGAATACTTTGCGTTGTATTTGACATCTCAATATAAATTGAAATTGTGATGCTAGTGGTTTCCCTTCCTCGTTAGATCCCATCCATATTTTCAAGGAATAAAGAGTTCGTATTCTTCTTTTAAAGTAAAAATATGTTGTTAATTTTAAATCTCGTTCTAAAGTAATATCTAGTGCATAATAATATAAGAATTTAATATAGTTAAACAATTGTGAACTTGTTGTAATTGAAGGTACAAAAGATTTGAAATTACCACATTCCGTAAACATCAACTGATTGAAAGGATTCATTATGTTGTTACCCGCTCTGTCTCAATGGATGTTTTATATTTGTCAATTTTATGATTGCTGCTTTTGTCTTAAAGTTTCAGGAATTAATATATTTTCTCAAATTTTTTTTCTTTGAAATGATAAAACTACCCATTTTATTATTTATGAGGTCAATGTTTTTTTTATTGGAGTTAAAATTAAACGTAGTATGTTATATGACCAAACCTAACCAACCCTATTTAACCTAAAGACAATTATTTAAAATATTATAAGTTTTTTTGTTACAACAGAATAAAATGATACCTTTTTTTGAGGAACATTTACTTTCATCCTGGACTGAGAGTGTGTGCTAGCCAAAGCTCCTCCGTTTTACAGCTATTTAATATATATGATGGATGATTTAATGATTGAACTATTGGTTTTAGTTGAAGCTTTGAAGAGAGAAATAAATTACCTACGGGAGGAGGTACAACAGCTGAAAGAACATCAGGCGAAAAGAAATAAGGAGACCAGCGTTAAAAAAACCTCTTGGAAAGTTGTTAAGGATAGAGGTCTTAAGAAAATTTTGGTAAAACATCCTAAGGACATTCTTAAGACATTATGATAAATTATCTATCAGCTCACCCACAAGATGACCTTCATTTAAATTATCTCTAGTTGTCGGCTGATGGCGTGCAAACGAGATCATATATATATATAAATATATATATATTCCAGTAAAACTTGGTATATTTTTTAAGATGATTCAAGTATCTAACGAGGAAAAGAATCCCTAAAAGAAATGATGATGATGACTTATGGGGAGTTTATGATTGTGACTCATTAAATAGGATACAATTACCATTTTATATAGACTTTATATATATATATATTATATTATGTTAGACCCAGAAATCTTCACATGTTTCATATCCCTCATCAGTCTCATTCCCAACATTAATGTCATCATTATTTTCTTCTTCTTCTTCTTCTTCGTCTTCACTCCCATCGTCATTATTATCAGTACCAACACCACTGCCATCACTACGACTGTCACTATCATGTTTCTCTTCTTTTCCTTTATCGGTTGTCTCTGTTTGGGTTCCCCTGGGTGTAGCCGATGTGCCTACATTCATTTCGCTATCGTCTATCATCATCACTATATATAAACCAGCAGCAGCAGCAGTGACATAAATAATTCTTCAAAAAATCAATTTGATAATAAATAGATTTTTTCAATAATTTTCCGGGTTGGTGGAGGCAGGCAATATCACACATTACTACTCCTCTATGAATGCTAACTCGAAATGATATACTCATTGTAGTGATATATTTTTTTAAATAATATTTAAATGAAGAATAGAGGAAAACACAAAAAAAAAATACATCATTTCAATACTATTTTTTATTAAAAAGATTTATTTGTCAATTTAATTATATTGAAAATATATGTGAATTGCTATATTCAATATCATAACCAGATTGTATTAACATGTGATACAAATAATACAACTGTAAATTATTTAAATTTGTAGTGTCAATTTTCCAATTTGATGATAGATGAATAGGATTTTCTTTATAATAATTAATCAATGCATCATGAATAATTTGCTCATTCGGCATTAAAATAAGTTGTTTGTAAATTGCATCAGAAATTTTATTTGGACCTTTTGAAGAATTATAATACGGGATAACCATATTATTAATGATCATAAAACCTAATTTGAAAGGTGAATTGGAATCATAAAAGTTGTTTTTATAATTTAAAACTTTTTCTTCTATATATTGAATATATTTTTGTTTTTCTTCTTCATCATTTTGATTATTACTAAATATGTTTGTTTGATCCTCAACAATCATTAAATTTTCAGTAATATCTTTATTTTCTTGGGATGATAATAAGGTCAGTGATTGTGGGGGTGATTGTGGGGGTGATTGTGGGGGTGATTGTGGGGGTGATTGTGGGGGTGATTGTGGGGGTGATTGTGTCAGTGATTGTGTCAGTGATTGTGTCAGTGATTGTGGCAGTGATTGTGTCGATTGTGATTGTGTCGGTGGCAGTGTCGATGTCGATTGTGGTGGTGTCGGTGGCAATGTCGATTGTGGTGGTGTCGGTGGCAGTGTCGATTGTGGTGGTGTCGGTGGCAGTGTCGATTGTGGCAGGGGTGATTGTGGGGGTGATTGTGGGGTGATTGTGTCAGTGATTGTGTCAGTGATTGTGGCAGTGATTGTGTCGATTGTGATTGTGTCGGTGGCAGTGTCGATGTCGATTGTGGTGGTGTCGGTGGCAGTGTCGATTGTGGTGGTGTCGGTGGCAGTGTCGATTGTGGTGGTGTCGGTGGCAGTGTCGATTGTGGCAGTGTCGATTGTGGCAGTGTCGATTGTGGCAGTGTCGATTGTGGCAGTGTCGATTGTGGCAGTGTCGATTGTGGTGGTGTCGGTGGCAGTGTCGATTGTGGTGGTTGTGGTGGTGTCGGTGGTGTCGGTGGTGTCGGTGGCAGTGTGGCAGTGGTGGCGATGATTGTGATAGGTAAAGAATCCATTTTAAGGATTGATTTTTTTTTTTATTCATTTTATATATATATAAAAAAAAATGGATTATGAAAGATTATATTAAGATGGTGAACCAATGTTGTTAGGTAGGGGTGGCATCACAATCCATTTCTACCCTGGAGTGATAAAAGTTTCAATAATACCATAATGTATAATCTTCCACTGCTCTCTTCAAGGATTGTTGTTATTTATAAGGGGTAATAAACCTTCATCTAACGTTACAAATTCATCCTTTTCTCCCGTTTAAATGATGTCAATGAAGAGATGGAGATTTTGGGTTCTTAAAAATAACTGAGAGGTGGGCCGAAAGAGTAAAAGTATAACATCTGAACAGTTCCAAAATAAATAAGTTATATTATAATATAGTAAATAAATTTATATATATATATATTGCTTATTATACAAATTAGACCTTGCATACTTAGTTGGACAGGTATACTGCTATGTATGGTGATTCAGTGAAAAGCATTGTACAACTGGTCTTGTGGAATGTAGTATTCACCAAAAGTTTCCCAACATTGTCAGTCTTTAATAATGAGTAGATTTTATTACAACATTATCATTATATCATAGTTATATAATATTAGTCTGTTGATATTCATACTCCATTCTCTTGTTAGAATGTTTCTGTAAATATTCATTATATCTTTGAATACACCAATCATATGACATCAAATATACAAAATATATTAACACTAACAAAACATAAAAAGATAATAAAAAATGTAAGATTATATAAATTCATCATTATTATAGTTAGTCTCATTAATTACATTTTCACTAATAACTACTGAGAATGTATTCTGTTCCATTAACACCAAAGTTGTATTTTCATAAATTACCATTTTAAATTACTTATTTGGAAACACTAAGGAGACTTAGAGGTAGATAGGAACTTGTGTTAATCTCCTTTCCCCAACTCCTTTATATATCTATCAAATAAATATATATCATTATTATTTATGAGTTAGTTTAAATATTAACATTTTTACCAACAACTCTTATAAATCAACATCGACATGGGAACTACTATTAACTCCTTTATACATCTTTTTCTCCTAAGGTATCAAACAAATATATGTACAAATAATAAAAACAAAATAATGTTATTAATATTATAATAAGAAGAAATATGGTATACTGAAATACATTTATTTTAGATTTTTTTCTTTCTTTTTCAATATAATGAAAACGGTTCAGGATATAATGATTTTTGTTTGAAGTAAAAGTTTTGGGTGATGAATAATCACCATTTCGATGCCAATATATTTCAAGAGGAAATGTATTTGACATTCCCCAATTAGGTTCTAAGAGAGACTCATGTACAACATTTGATACTGTTAACATAAATCCATTTTTCTTGCCATATTGAATAATGCTAATGTTAGGGCCGCTACAAAAGCAGATTCCTTTTGAGTAAAAGATTGAATAAATTTTTGCTTAACCAGAGTGAGTGCAACATCAAGTGTGAGTGCAACATCAAGTGTGAGTGCAACATCAAGTGTGAGTGCAACATCAAGAGTGAGTGCAACATCAAGAGTGCAACATCAAGAGTGAGTGCAACATCAAGTGTGAGTGCAACATCAAGAGTGAGTGCAACATCAAGTGTGAGTGCAACATCAAGTGTGAGTGCAACATCAAGAGTGCAACATCAAGAGTGAGTGCAACATCAAGTGTGAGTGCAACATCAAGTGTGAGTGCAACATCAAGAGTGAGTGCAACATCAAGTGTGAGTGCAACATCAAGAGTGAGTGCAACATCAAGAGTGAGTGCAACATCAAGTGTGAGTGCAACATCAAGAGTGAGTGCAACATCAAGTGAGTGCAACATCAAGAGTGAGTGCAACATCAAGGTGAGTGCAACATCAAGTGTGAGTGCAACATCAAGTGTGAGTGCAACATCAAGAGTGAGTGCAACAACAAGAGTGAGTGCAACAACAAGAGTGAGTGCAACAACAAGAGTGAGTGCAACAAGAGTGAGTGCAACATCAAGTGAGTGCAACATCAAGTGTGAGTGCAACATCAAGAGTGAGTGCAACATCAAGAGTGAGTGCAACATCAAGAGTGAGTGTAACATCAAGAGTGAGTGCAACATCAAGAGTGAGTGCAACATCAAGAGTGAGTGCAACATCAAGAGTGCAACATCAAGAGTGAGTGCAACATCAAGAGTGAGTGCAACATCAAGAGTGAGTGCAACAACAAGAGTGCAACATCAAGAGTGAGTGCAACATCAACAGTGAGTGCAACATTAACATACCCAATGAGACACTAGCCGAAGACTTAATGGGACAGTTCAGGTCAGGAGAGGCAGCCGTACTCGGGGGCCGGGAGTCCGCACCACAGGCAGTCTCCAAGGGCCAGAGTCACGAAGCAGTTACGCAAGCACCTACGAACGTGTCCATCTTTCCTCAATCTTTGACGGCTTTGGTTACATTTATTAATCAATTTACAAGCATGAAAACTTGCCAATCAACTGTTGTTATTGTTATAAACAGCCTCCTGGTGCTTCGGAGCTCATTAATTGTTTAATGATTGGAAACAAAGCCGCCAAAAGATTGAGAAAGATGTACAGGTTCGTAAGTGCTTTCGTGAATCTGACCCCTAGACGTTAAAATGTCACTTAGCTCCCACAGTCGGTCAAAACAGAAGTCGGTGACCTACTCACGGTGTTCTGTCCCACGGTCCATCAAGCATCTGTCCCATCACCTGTTCCGTCACCTGTCCAGGGTAACGGGACAGATCTAAGACAGAGCCTAAAGGTCCCTTAACATGTAATTCAACCTTAGTGGAAGTTTGATATTAAATTGATCACCTGTCAGAGTGATTAGACACGTGAACAATTAGCTAACCATTGATTATTTTCTAATGACTGCGCCAACCTATTACGTCTCCGATGAACGAGGTATTGAGCTTACCTGAGCGCCGGTAAGCTGGTTATCTTGAGATGATTTCGGGGCTTTTTTTTTTTAGTGTCCCCGCGGCCCGGTCCACGACCAGGCCTCCACCCCCAGGAAGCAGCCCGTGACAGCTGACTAACACCCAGGTACCTATTTTACTGCTAGGTAACATGACCACAGGATCACAAGTCCAGCGTGCTGTCCGCTCGGCCGACCGGCTCCCTAGCTAATGATTGGTTGTCCAGCGTGTTAAAGACAGGTTATTCCCGCCATCAACAATTACCCTTAACGACCCATGTCTTTCTAAAGCCATTAACCTCTGGCCGACACCAATCTTGTTCCTGTTTAAGATTCGCTACTTAGAACAAGAAGTTCCCAGTAGCACGGGCTATGGTGATCCCGTAGTGTTGCCACCAATCACGACTATACTTACACGCCCCGTATAATCGCCAGGAACTTTATTAACTAAACAATGTTGACTATTGTCGTGTGTTTTAGTGGACAGACACTCCAAAGATAACTGGATTATAGCCAGTATATAGCCATTACAGCCAGAATATAGCCATTATAGCCAGAATATAGCCATTATAGTCAGTATATAGCCATTACAGCCAGATATAGCCATTATAGCCAGAATATAGCCATTATAGCCAGAATATAGCCATTACAGCCAGAATATAGCCATTACAGCCAGAATATAGCCATTACAGCCAGAATATAGCCATTATAGCCAGAATATAGCCATTATAGCCAGAATATAGCCATTACAGCCAGAATATAGCCATTACAGCCAGAATATAGCCATTATAGCCAGAATATAGCCATTATAGCCAGAATATAGCCATTAGAAGCCTGAATATAGCCAATATAGAGCCATTAATTATAGCTGGCTATAACATTAAAACATAAAACATTACACCAGTCATAGTGACTCTTGAGCTGACGACCTGTAGTAGGCAAGTAAGAGTCTCGGGACCATTATACGAATATCAGGAGCATTATAAGAGTCTCAGGAGCATTATAAGAGTCTCAGGAGCATTATATGAATATCAGGAGCATTATAAGAGTCTCAGGAGCATTATAAGAGTCTCAGGAGCATTATATGAATATCAGGAGCATTATAAGAGTCTCAGGAGCATTATAAGAGTCTCAGGAGCATTATATGAATATCAGGAGCATTATAAGAGTCTCAGGAGAACTACAAGTCTCAGGAGCATTTCAAGAGTCACAGGAGCATTACAAGACTCTCAGGAGCATTATAAGAGTCTCAGGAGCATTATAAGAGTCTCAGGAGCATTATAACAGTCTCAGGAGCATTATAAGAGTCACAGGAGCATTACAACTCTCAGGAGCATTACAAGACTCTCAGGAGCATTATAAGAGTCTCAGGAGAATTACAAGTGTCTCAGGAGCATTATAAGAGTCTCAGGAGCATTACAAGACTCTCAGGAGCATTATAAGAGTCTCAGGAGCATTATAAGAGTCTCAGGAGCATTATAAGAGTCTCAGGAGAACTACAAGTCTCAGGAGCATTTCAAGAGTCACAGGAGCATTACAAGACTCTCAGGAGCATTATAAGAGTCTCAGGAGCATTATAAGAGTCTCAGGAGCATTATAAGATTCTCAGGAGCATTATAAGAGTCTCAGGAGCATTATAAGAGTCTCAGGAGCATTATAAGAGTCTCAGGAGAACTACAAGTCTCAGGAGCATTTCAAGAGTCTCAGGAGCATTACAAGACTCTCAGGAGCATTATAAGAGTCTCAGGAGCATTATAAGAGTCTCAGGAGCATTATAAGATTCTCAGGAGCATTATAAGAGTCTCAGGAGCATTATAAGAGTCTCAGGAGCATTAAAAGAGTCTCAGGAGCATTATAAGAGTCTCAGGAGCATTTCAAGAGTCACAGGAGCATTACAAGACTCTCAGGAGCATTATAAGAGTCTCAGGAGCATTATAAGAGTCTCAGGAGCATTATAAGAGTCTCAGGAGCATTATAAGAGTCTCAGGAGCATTATAAGAGTCTCAGGAGCATTATAAGAGTCTCAGGAGCATTATAAGAGTCTCAGGAGCATTACAAGAGTCTCAGGAGCATTATAAGAGTCTCAGGAGCATTATAAGAGTCTCAGGAGCATTATAAGAGTCTCAGGAGCATTATAAGTCTCAGGAGCATTATAAGAGTCTCAGGAGCATTATAAGAGTCTCAGGAACATTATAAGAGTCTCAGGAGCATTATAAGAGTCTCAGGAGCATTATAAGAGTCTCAGGAGCATTATAAGAGTCTCAGGAGCATTATAAGAGTCTCAGGAGCATTATAGAGTCTCAGGAGCATTATAAGAGTCTCAGGAGCATTATAAGAGTCTCAGGAGCATTATAAGAGTCTCAGGAGCATTATAAGTCTCAGGAGCATTATAAGAGTCTCAGGAGCATTATAAGAGTCTCAGGAGCATTATAA
>WNGS01010619.1:0-11350 GCA_020271785.1 Procambarus virginalis
CGGGATGGATGCCACCTGTTGCCAGTTCCTCAATTAAAACATTAATTTATTGTTTGCCTGTATAACCATATGGAATTTCTGCCTAATTCCTGGTTTGCAATGGATTTGCAAATGCAATGCAATGCATTTACTGTATTACTAATACCTAGATTCACATTCCCGTTTTACAGTATACCTTCATAGTATTATGACTGAGGAACGTCCCATACACTGGGTAGGCCTCGTGGCTGGTGTAAACACAGCCTAGTGCATTGCCTTCTTTTGGCACTTGTATTTCTATCATTTTCCATGTGCAATTCTCCTACACTTTCAACTTATATGTGTGTTGTGTTGCACGTTCCACTTCACTGCCCAACGTATCACTGTTCACTATATTTGACAGTGCAGTGCGGATATTGGCTATCCATTAGTCTCGTGGTACTGGCTCCCACGTGGTCACACGTTTATTCTCTACTAGCTGTACCCGCCACGCGTTGCTGTGGCTCAGTCTGGTTAAATGAAAAGAAAGAAAAGAGAAAATGCACGTTTCTAACATGTTTAATTTCACAATGCTGGTATACAATATTTTTTCTATGTCCACTGTCTGTGAAGATATAGAGATTGTCTGATTGTCAACTCTAGAACACGCAACATATAATTGTCCATGTGAGAAGCAATCTGTGTCTAGACCTATACCGCAAAATTCTGAAAATTGGCCCTTAGCTTTGTTGATGGTGATTGCAAACGCAAATCGAATTGGGAATTACAATGTCTTTAATTGAAAAGGCAAATCCGTCGGAATCATAGGACTTTGAGGAATGAGGACATCTTCACCTTTGAAAGGTCCTGTCAAGATTGTTGCTTCTACGACGTTGCTGAATAATTTTTTACTGCGAGCCGCATGCCGTTGCTAAGCTTTCGCTAGTTGATATTTCGTAACATGATAATTGGCACGCCTATTTTTAATTGCAATACGTGCGGTGGTATCCCTGGCAGATCGAGTGAATTAAAGAATTCTGTTGGATAATTAACCACTTCATCTGCTTCCACTACAATGTCGACGGATTTGTGTGAGACTTCCTTGCTTTGTATGTTAGACTGTATAATATTGTTAAGTTCTTCGACGTTTTTGTTCTTGGCCGCAAGAACAGCTTGTTCACTCAGCCAATCGTGATTGTATAATTGGTTTGAATATTGGGAAATACTTTTTCAACCAATTCTTCTTTTGACGTCACTAAATTGTAGAAGTTATGAGGCAATGAAATTCGTTCTGAGGTCAGATCAACAGGCACGTTTGCGTTCCCAATTTCCAGAAATTGATGTGAGAATATCTCAGCTGATGAGTCGTTTTGCAGTTGGACACGCATATTTGTACTTAATTTGAACATCATTACGTGGCGCCACAAAGTAGAGTATTTCAGGCAAGCATTTATTTCGTCCGCTGATGTCGATCGAGGAATTATAGGTAATGTTTGCCTGAAATCTCCTGCAAGCAATATTAATGCGTTCCCAAATGGTCTGATGTTTGCATGCAAATCTTGCAATGATCGATCAGAGCCTCGACCAATTTTTTGTGGGCCATTGTGCATTCAGCCCAAACAATAAGTTTACATTTCTGCAATACTTTTCCCATGCCGGATGCTTTGGAAATGTTGCACGTGGGAGTTTCAATGAACTGCATGTTCAATGGCAATTTCAAAGCTGAAGTAGCAGTTCTTCCACCTGGTAGCAATGTCGCAGCTGTCTCGGACGATGCAAGAGCTAAGGTTATCCCATTTTGGGATCGAAATGCTGACAAAATCAATCTAATTAGAAAGGTTTTACAGTTCCTCCTGACGCATCTAGGAATATTTCTCCAAACCCGTTATTGACAGTTTGAATTATTTGATCGTAAATGCCTTTTTGCTCAAGCGTTAGCTTAAGAATGTTTGATTGCACATACGATAAAAAGATCATCCGTGTTGAAGTTTTGTTCACGACACAATTCTACATTGAACGAAGCAGCAGCAGATCGATTCGGTGATGGCATTCCCAATTGATTGAGAACTTTGTTCACGATTTCTAAGCACAAATCTTCAATCACTATCAACGCTTCGTTGTAGATTTCTGCTGTGAAATTCATGTTCATATTTGAATTTTCCTTGCGTATTCGATGGACAATTTCTTCAGCCATGTGCAATTTGTGTTTCTCCCATACTCTGTTGGAGATGAAGGAGAGCCGGTAGTCAATATGATTGCAAACAATGCACGAATTTCATTTGGATGTGACGTGTTGGACGCGTCATTAATGCATACATCCCAGTGTCGGTCGTTCTCCAATAAATTCAGAGCTTGACATGCACTACGGAAAGTAGCATGTGTTACACTGCTGGCAAATCTCAATTGCTGAAAAGACGTTGGACCGGGCACATTTAGCAACAGCTTGCGAAGAAAGAAGCATTTATCTTGATTGGGATGCACGGTGTACAGTCTGCCTATCGTAGTTTGTTTGAATATGCCATGTTGTCCGTCGACTCGCTCTCCTCGTTTACGTCATTCAAATGATTTTCTACTGGCATTTCATGTGTAATACGCAGGCACTTTCGAATACAGCAATGCTTTAGCAAACACGTCATTTTGACATAACGTGAAGAAAGCAGTTAACGTTGTTGCCGGTGGATTCATAGCTGTTTGTTGCACATTTGCAGCTGTGAAATAAACGTGTTGTCCATTTTCTTGTTTTCAAAACAAAAAATACTGACGAAATATTTCAATTCAAACGCCGATCAATCGACACAGCTCAATTTCACCACCAATTGCACTGAAAAATAAGAACAGTTAAAAAACGGAATGAAAAATATAAAAAAATAAACAAAGTTTATACCCATGAAATGAACGGTATGGTAAACAACACAACTCAATTCCAATGTAATGTCACACAAAATAATTAAATCAAAATGAAAATAAATTAAAATCTATGAAAATTCAATATATCAATGCAATCTGAAACATTGAAATTGAATCATAACATATCTTGTATATCGTATGTTGCTCTTACGTGCAACAGATGGCACTGTTTTTCAAAAAATGGATGTTTTTACTTGTCACAGGTGTGGCATCTAAATAGTAGGTATATCAAACATGCATGTATTCAAAAGAAACGTCGATCGAGTAAAAGTTTTAAAGCAATCGGTGAAGAACTTTCAGAGATTACTGCGTGTGTTGCTCATACGTCCTACAGATGGTGCTGTTTAAAAAAAAAACATGTTTTTTCCTGTCACAAGTGAGGCATGTATATAGTAGGTATATAAAAACAATCCCTTATTTGAATGCAATGTTGTGTCAAGATTTCAAAGCAATCGGTAAAGAGGTTTCGAAGATTTCCCTCACTTAAAAAACACACGAAAAACACAGCTTTTCAAAAAAAGCATGTTTTTACCCGTCTCAGACGTGACATCTATATAGAGTATATATATAAAAACCCGCTGGGATGCGAATGGAACGTTGTGTGAAAATTTCAAGGCAATCGGTGAAGAACTTTCGGAGATTAGCAATTTGGAGCAAACGAACTCATCCATTTTTATTTATATAGATAGCATGTGTGTTGCTCTTATATGCAACAGATGGCGCTGTTTTTCAAGAAAAGCATAGTTTTACCTGTCACAGGTGTGGCATCTATACTCATACTTACGAAATGAACGGTATGGTAAGCAACACAGCTCAATTCCAACACAATGTCACAAAAAAAATTCAATGAAATATTAAATAAATCAAAATCTATGAAAATAAAATTTATCAATGCAATCGGAAACATTGAAATGGAATTCGTGACATATTTAGTATAGTGTGCATGTTGCTATTATGTGCAATAGATGGCGCTGTTTTACAAAAACGCATGTGTTTACTTGTAACCGGGGTGGCATCTATATAGTAGGTATATAAAAAGACGCGCCAATTAGAATGCAACGTTGTGTCAAAATTTCAAAGCAATCGGTGAAGAACTTTCGGAGATTACAGCGTGTGTTGCTGTTACGTCTAACACATGGCGTTGTTTTTTCAAAAAAGCATGTTTTTTCCTCTCACAGGTGAGGCATGTATATAGTAGATATATAAAAAGACGCGCCTATTCGAATGCAAGTTGTGTCAAAATTTCAAAGCAATCGGTAAAGCGGTTTCGAAGATTTCCCTCACATGAAAAACACATGAAAAAACAGTTTTTCAGAAAAAGCATATTTTTTTTACTGTCACAGACGTGACATCTATGTAGTATATATATAAAAGCCTGGCCGGGTACGAATGGAACGTTGTGTGAAAATTTCATAGCAATCGGTGAAGAACTTTCGGAGATTTGCGATTTTGAACAAACGAACATTTCCATTATTATTTATATAGATTAAACTTAAAGTTCCATTGTTAATGACTGTATTCAACTTTCCTGCGGGTCACTATACACTTCGTGATTACTGTGATCAGTGATCCATGGCTATAACCCTCCAAAAAACTGGTATATTTCGAAATTTTAACCGAGCACGGCCAACACGTCTTTCTCTCTCCTCACTCCCCACTAAGCAGTGGAGGTGGTGTTCAGGATGGTCAAAAAGGCTGAAATATTTTGGAAAACACTGAACAGGGTAAACAAATCGCTGAAAGACAAGGAGCAAAAAGTCATAGACAAAGAGGCGGTGACAAAAAGGAGGAATATAGCAAGTAGGACACAAAAGGCTTGATCCTCGAAATGCTGCTATTTATGTCAACGACCTCTCAAAGCTGATGCGGAAGGTAAAAAAAAGGAGGTCTGTGGGAAATTATAGATGGATGTTGATAAACTCCAGGCATGGAGAAGCAAATGGTGTCTGTGTGCCGATATTAACACCATCTGAGGAGTGAGGTGCTGCGAGATCGACGCCATCTGCAGACCTGCTCTCCAACCCCGATTCATTAAGGTGTGACAAGGACAACGCTACCTGTTGGTGGAGGTGTGGCAAGGTCAGCACCATCTGTGGAATACTCCTGATCATAACACATTTAGGAGGTGGGTTGATGATACTGCCCTCTGGTGAGGGAGGTAACAATATCAACGCGTTATCGTGTGCATCTGATCATATTTTCTCTTCCTGGTGAAACGCTGTCATTCTATGTTATCCTCGTGTACTTTCTGTCTGGCTAATGACTTTTATATCCGCAAAAGGGATGAGGAGGGTCTCTTGAGCTATTGAAGACAGTTCGCCCATGGCAGTCCAGAACTCCTAACTTTTCCCAGCGAGGATAAGTGGCCGGAGTCGGTAGAAGACAGTGTTTTGTCTATGTAGTGTTACTAGTTGAACCGACGAACCGTAACTGGCCGTAACAGTCTGGAATTCAGTCCCAAAGAGGTGTAAAATAATGATGATTGGAAAATGAGAAACGGAACCAGAATGCATCTACACCATAACAAAAGGCCAACTACATTGACTGGAAAGAGAAAAAGATTTGAGTGAAAAACATTTCAGCACTAACGCCAAAGGCACACATAATAGGCAATAGGCAGTATATGTAATGGTAGTAAATAATAGATTTTAAATTCTAAAATAGCATTTAAAACCTAAATTAGTACTCCTTAAAGGCAATTGTCAACACATTTTTTAGACCAAAAATAAATGTGTACTACTGGCAAGAAATCTGCACCATGTGATGAGGATAATCTAATGGGACTCATAACCATAGAAGGTAGAATTAACAGAAGGGATATGATCACAACATCAGAGATACTGAGGGGAATAACCAAGGTGAACAAAGACAGCTTCTTCAAATTGAGAGAAATTGGAACAGAAGGTCACAAGTGGAAGCAGGAAATGCTAAGGAGTCAAAGGAATGAAAGGAATATACAATGTATGGACAGTAAAGAAATGGAATATACACACAAAGAAGAAGCTAAAGAAGTCAACTCCATCCACAACCTCATAGCTAAATTTGATAAAGTATTTGGACATCAGAAAAGTTAAAATGAAATAATAAGGGGTACAACAAGGTTCGTATGTGGGGCATAAAGAACTTGATCTCACTACCCCATAGACAAGTACTGACAGGTAAGTACACACACACACACACACACACACACACACACACACACACACACACACACACACACACACACACACACACACACAGCGGCGCCGGTGGCTGAATGGACATCATGCTGGAAACATAATCCTGTGGACCAGAATTCGATTCCCGGCGCCGGCGAGAAACAAAATGGGCAGTGTTTCTTTCACCCTGATATCCCTGTTACATTGCAGTAAAGAGTTACCAGAGAGTTAAACTGTTATGGGCTGCTTCCTGGGTGTGTGTGTACTTACCTAATTGTACTCACCTAATTGTGCTTGCGGGGGTTGAGCTCAGGCTCTTTGGTCCCGCCTCTCAGCCGTCAATCAACAGGTGTACAGGTTCCTGAGCTTACTGGGCTCTATCATATCTACATTTAAAACTGTGTATGGAGTCAGCCTCCACCACATCACTTCCTAATGCATTCCATTTGTCAACCACTCTGACACTAAAAAAGTTCTTTCTAATATCTCTGTGGATCATTTGGACACTCAGTTTCCACCTGTGACCCCTAGTGCGTGTGCCCCTTTTGTTAAATGACCTGTCTTTATCTACCCTGTCGATTCCCTTGAGAATTTTGAATGTGGTGATCATGTCCCCCCTAACTCTTCTGTCTTCCAACGAAATGAGGTTTAATTCCCGAAGTCTCTCCTCGTAGCTCATACCTCTCAGCTCGGGTACTAGTCTGGTGGCAAACCTTTGAACCTTTTCCAGTTTAGTCTTATGCTTGACTAGATATGGACTTCATGCTGAAGCCGCATACTCCAGGATTGGTCTGACATATGTGGTATATAATGTTCTGAAAGATTCCTTACACAAGTTTCTAAAGGCCTTTCTTATGTTAGGCAACCTGGCATATGCCGCTGATGTTATCCTCTTGATATGAGCGTCAGGGGACAGGTCTGGCGTGATATCAACCCCCAGATTTTTCTCTCTCTCTGACTCCTGAAGTATTTCATCCCCCAAATGATACCTTGTATCTAGTCTCCTGCTTCCTACCCCTATCTTCATTACATTACATTTGCTTGGGTTAAACTCTAACAACCATTTGTTCGACCATTCCTGCAGCTTGTCCAGGTCTTCTTGAAGCCTCAAGCTGTCCTTCTCTGTCTTAATCCTTCTCATAATTTTGGCGTCGTCAGCAAATATTGAAAGGAATGAGTCTATACCCTCTGGGAGATCATTTACGTATATCAGAAACAGGATAGGTCCGAGTACAGAGCCCTGTGGGACTCCACTGGTGACTTCACGCCAATCTGAGGTCTCACCCCTCACTGTAACTCTCTGCTTCCTATTGCTTAGGTACTCTCTTATCCACTGGAGCGCCCTACCAGTTACTCCTGCCTGTTTCTCCAGCTTATGCATCAGCCTTTTATGGGGTACTGTGTCAAAGGCTTTCCGACAGTCCAAAAAAATGCAGTCCGCCCATCCTTCTCTTTCTTGCTTAATCTTTGTCACCTGATCGTATAATTCTATCAAGCCTGTAAGGCAAGATTTACCCTCCCTGAACCCATGTTGATGGGTTGTCACGAAGTCTCGTCTCTCCAGATGTGTTACTAGTTTTTTCTCACAATCTTCTTCATCATCTTGCATGGTATACAAGTTAAGGACACTGGCCTGTAGTTCAGTGCCTCTTGTCTGTCACCCTGTGTGTGTGTGTGTGTGTGTGTGTGTGTGTGTGTGTGTGTGTGTGTGTGTGTGTGTGTGTGCGTGTGTGTGTGTGTGTGTGTGTGTGTGTGTGTGTGTGTGTGTGTGTGTGTGGATAAAATTAGTTAGTTAGTAGTTAGTAACAGTTGATTGATTGGCAGTTGAGTGGCGGGCCGAAAGAGCAGACCTCAACCCCTGCTAGCATAACTAGGCGAATACAACTAGGTGAATACACACACACACACCCACAGACGGTGCACCCTAAAGAGGGTGCAGAAGCACTAAGCGTGCCTCTCTCTATGGTGTATAACAGATCACTGGAAATATGAGACCTACCAGAAAGCTGGAAGAACAGCTAATGTAATCCAAATATACAACATGGGTGACAGGCAAAGAGGCACTGAACTACAGGCGTATCTCCCAAACACGTATACCATGCAAGGTGACGGAGAAGATCGTCAGGAAACGGCTCGAAGAACATCTGAAGGAAAAGATCTTCTTAACACACCACCAGCATGGCTAGAGGGATGGTAAATCGTGCCTCACAGGCTTAACAGAATTCGATGACCAGGCGACGAAAATTAGGCAAGAAAGAGAAAGGTGGGCAGACTGCATTTTCTTGGATTTTCAGAAAGCCTTTGACAAAGTACCGAATAAAAGGCTGTTGCACACGTTGGAGAAACAGGCAGGAGTGAAAGGTAAGGGTGCTCCAGTGGATAAGGAAGTATCTAAGCAACAGGAAACAGCGAGTAACTGTGAGGGGAGAGATATCAGAGTGGCGAGATGTCACCAGCGGAGTCCCACAGGGCTCTGTACTTGATCCCATCCTGTTTCTGATATATGTAAACGATCTTCCAGATGATATAGACTCATTCCTCTCAATGTTTGCTGATGATGCAATAATTATGAGAAGAATCAAGACAGATGAAGATAGACAGAGACTACAGGACGACCTGGATAAACTGGATTAATTCGTCTAGAAAATGCCTACTAAAGTTTAACTCGAGAAAGTGTAAATTAATGATATTAGGCGAAGGAAGCAGGAGGCTGAACACAAGGTACAGTCTGGAAGATGAAATCCTGCAAGAGTCAAATAGAGAGAAAGATCTGGGGTTGAACCTGTCAGAACGAACCTGTCCCCAGAGACCCAGATCAAAAGGATATCATCAAAAGCATATGCTAGATTGGCCAACATAAGAACTGCCTTTAGAAACTTGTGAAAATAATCGTTCCAGACCTTGTATACCACTTATGCCAGACCAATCCTGGAGTATGCAGCTCCAGCCTGGAATCCATACCTAGTTAATTGCAAGGCAAAGTTAGAGAAGATTTAGATATATGCTACCAGAAGAGTCTCAGAACTGAGAGGTATGATCTACGAGGAAAGACTATGCAAGCTAAACATCACGACACTAGAAGACAGAAGAATAAGTGTGGAAACCGTCCTGTGAGATTTATGTTTATTTGATTTATATGAATTTATATAGAATTTATATTTACGTTAATTTATATATTTCGATAGCAATTGGTATGATGTTAAGTGGACTGTATTTCTGCAATAATCTCACAAATCGATCCTTGCACATTAAGGGGGGTTTATTTTAAATTTGTATATGTGCAGCCAATCAAACTACAGTATTAACTACATATATTAGTACTAAATTGGAGGTGCCTTATCTTATTGTACAGCAGGCTTAGTCCACCAGGTATAACTGGGATGTAGACACCAAATTATCCTCGTATGAGGCTTGCTTCCATCACACAAGTAACTGTTGTATCAAGCCTTGCTTCCTCTTCTTGTCCTGTCAAAGGGCACTAGCTATAAAGCCGGAATCCTAATATATGACAGCTATATCAGAGAAAATACTGTATATTAGATAAGGGCCAAGGGTTAATTACCTGGTTTGAGTCGATCATTTGTGGTCTAACCGGTTCTCCCTATATCTACTAACATTAACTGGCCAGAAATGATTAGATAAATGGGTTTCGGTAAGACACTTCCCTTGTGGTTGTTGACAGCGTGTTGATGATGGTAGAACACTTTGATCTCCATAACACTTCATCCAAGAGAAATTATAGGAGCTGAACTCGCTCCAACGACTCTGTCTTAACAAACAATAGCTGACCACTCCCTCACCACTGACGCTCCTGGCTCACTTTGTCCAGATGTCAGTAAGTGATAGAAGGGTCACATTACTCTATTTTGGTACTGATAATTAAGTTAATTCAAATGAGATGTTTTTATGATGTACAAAGTCCAAAGACTAATGTATTTAAGAATAATTCCCAACAGAATAGCTGGTGGATTTATCGTACTATGTGACAATGATATCCCGTTTTCTATTGACGGAAAATTCCACTACAAGCTATAATTTCTATGGTTAACTTGTGTATACAATGCAGCAGCAATATTATCTGCCTGTTGAATTGTAATATTATTAAATGGTATCGGGTTTTCCGACAATAAGGGAAGACACGATCAATACCTACAAAATTTTCAGGTGAATTGACAGGGTGGACAAAGACAAACTATTTAATATGAGTGGAACACAATAGGACTCAGGTGGAAACTAAATACCCAAATGAGCAACAGAGACATTAGAAAGAATTTGGTCAGTGCCAGAGTAGTTAAAAAATGGAATTCATTAGGCAGTGATGAGGTGGAGGAAGACTCCATACACAGTTTCATATGTAGATTTGATAGAGCCCAATAGGCTCCAGAATCTGAACACCAATTGATTGAAAGTTGAGAGGTGGGACCAAAGAGACAAAGCTCAACCGCCGAAAGCACAACTAGGTGAGTACACACACACATACATACAAACACACACACACACACACACACACACACACACACACACACACACACACTGAGGAGATCTGTGGTCCAATGGCTAGAGGCGAGAGTCTGGGGTTCTTCTGGACACCGGTTCGAGCCCCATCCTGATCTCAGATCTTCTCGTTTAACTAAATAGGTGAGTACACACACATACAAAATAGTAACAGGAATTGATAAAATCGATAGGGAAGATTTCCTGAGACCTGGAACTTTAAGAACAAGAGGTCATATATATATACTAGCTAAACACAGTTGCCGAAGAAATATAAGAAAATTCACTTTCGCAAGCAGAGTGGTAGACGGTTGGAACAAGTTAGGTGAGAAGGTGTTGGAGGCCAAGACCGTCAGTAGTTTCAAAGAGTGCTGGGAAGACGGGACACCACGAGCGTAGCTCTCATCCTGTAACTACACTTAGGTAATTACACTTAGGTAATTACACACTCACACACACACACAGGAATGGGGGGTGCCTAGTAACCTGGTGGATAGCGCGCAGGACTCGTAATTCTGTGGCGCGGGTTCGACTCCCGCACCAGGTAGAAACAAATGGGCAAAAGTTTCTTTCACTCTGAATGCCCCTGTTACCTAGCAGTAAATAGGTACCTTGGAGTTAGTCAGCTGTTATGGGCTGCTTCCTGGTGTGTGCGTGGGGGAGGGGGAAGTAGTTAGTAAAAACAGTTGATTGACAGTTGAGAGGCAGGCCGAAAGAGCAAAGCTCAACCCCCGCAAACACAACTAGGTGAATACACACACATACACACACACACACACACACACACACACACACACACACACACACACACACACACATACACACACACACAC
>WNGS01010619.1:12350-85044 GCA_020271785.1 Procambarus virginalis
ATAACAAGCCGACTTTTTTTTTTTTAAATCTAACAGGTAGTAAATATTAAACAAGATTGAAACTGAAACGTTAAGCATCTTGGGGCCTCCCTCCTTCCCTTATTATCCCTCGCAAAGCATTCGTCCCAGCACCTTGAATTCCCCCACCACACCAGATCCCGAGGCATTAAGTCCACTCGCTACATGAAAACGGTTTTACATCCATCTTGTCATAATCTCTGGGTGATCAACCAAGGCCGACCATTGCCATGAGGTCCTAGGGGGACCTGACAGTACTCACACCACTCCTTCCCTGGCATCCACCCGACCACCCGGGGTACTGACACCTCTGTACTCACCATACTGTGAGGACGATGTCACTCGGTTGCCACCCGCTCTCCTCATTACTCTGACACTCAGCATAAAGGTCGAGAACATGAGGACAGAGACACCATACTCAATGTTTGCTGACGATGCCAGAATTATGAGAAGGACTAAGACAGAGGAGGACAGCTTGAGGTTTCAAGAAGTCCTGGACAAGCTGCAGAATGGTCGAAGAAATGGCTGTTAGAGTTTACCCAAGCAAATGTAATGTAATGAAGATAGGATAGGAAGCAGGAGACCTGACACAAGGTATCATTTGGGAGATGAAATCTTCAAGAGTCAGAGAGAGATAAGACCTGGGGTTGATATCAAACCAGACCTGTCCCCTGAAGCCATATCAAGAGGTTAACATCAGCGGCATATGCCTGGCTGGCCAACATGAGAACGCCTTTAGAAATTGTGTAAGGAATCATTCAGAACTTTCTATACCACATATGTCAGACCAATCTTGCAATATGCAGCTCCAACATGGAGTCCATATCTAGTCAAGCATTAGACTACAAAAGAAAATGTTCAAAGGTTGCCGCCAGACTAGTACCCGAACTGAGGGGTATGAGCTACGAGGAGAGACTACGGGAATTAAACCTCACATCGCTGGAAGACAGAAGAGTTGGGGGAACATGATCACCACATACAAGAATTTCAAAGGAATTGATAGGGTAGATAAAGATTGGCTATTTAACACAAGGCTACACGCACTAGGAGACACAGGTGGAATTTGAATACCCAAGTGAGCCCACAGAGATATTAGAAAGAACTTTTTCAGTGTCAGAGTATTAACAAATTGAATGCATTAGGAAGTGATATGGTGGATACTGACTCCGTACACAGCTTCAAGTGTAGATATGATAGACCCAGTAGGCTCAGGAACCTGTACATCATTGATTGAGAGTTGAAGGGCTAGACCAAAGAGTCAAAGCTCAAACCACACAAGCACAACTAGGTGAGTACAACTAGGAGCGTACAACCGCATAAAAGGTCTCCTACACTGTGCTCTCACAACATATTAAAAATTTAGAAACTTTGATTTCTCCTCATTTAACTATAAATAGATGAAATCACTTGTATGGCAAACTATAGTGACTACCTTGGCCCCACCTAACTGAAACACGTTCCTTAGAGACCCATTACTTGGTTCATTACCTTCAGGAAACTGAAGAGCCTCCATGACTGACTTCCACAGACACACCAACGGCCCGTCCATCACACTTACTCCAACACCAAACTTCCTCCCTTTTAAGGTGTCATGTCTCTGGTCACTCTTAAAGTTAGTCATGTCTCTGGTCACTGTTAAGGTGAACCGTGTCTCTGGTCACTGTTAAGGTGAGTCATGTCTCTGGTCACTGTTAAGGTGAGTCATGTCTCTGGTCACTGTTAAGGTGAGTCATGTCTCTGGTCACTGTTAAGGTGAACCGTGTCTCTGGTCACTGTTAAGGTGAGTCATGTCTCTGGTCACTGTTAAGGTGAGCCATGTCTTTGGTCACTGTTAAGGTGAGTCATGTCTCTGGTCACTGTTAAGGTGAGTCATGTCTCTGGTCACTGTTAAGGTGAGTCATGTCTCTGGTCACTGTTAAGGTGAACCGTGTCTCTAGTCACTGTTAAGGTGAGTCATGTCTCTGGTCACTGTTAATGTGAGTCATGTCTCTGGTCACTGTTAAGGTGAACCGTGTCTCTGGTCACTGTTAAGGTGAGTCATGTCTCTGGTCACTGTTAAGGTAAGCCATGTCTCTGGTCACTTATGTAGACAATATACGACTCTGTGTGAGCCTTGATGTGCAACTGTATAAATAAGAAGCCATAGTCTCCTCCAGATGTGTAACTACAGACGGACACACGGAAGCCCTTCCCTGATACTGGGCATAATGCGCCGCCGACCACTTCTACATATCCGTGCACCATCAATAGTCTGGGAACTTTTCCACCCATTCAACTGTCCTCATGAACGAACACCATGATATTAATTGGATAACCCTAAATTCACCATAGACTTGGTTAACAACTGGTATGGGAACTGGATTATTGACTTCTGACACAAAATGTTTCAAATGAAGAATAGACTTGTATATATAAATGACTTTAGTTAGGTATAAACAAGAGCTGACTCTCAGACCAACAGACCTTCTGCAGATTCATTTATTTGTATGTTTCTATGTTTTACTTTATTGAGCTCCCAGGAACCTGGTTCCTCCATGCTGACAATGGCCAGCTGGATGGTGCCTCCTCCTTGCTGACAATGGCCAGCTGGATGGTGCCTCCTCCTTGCTGACAATGGCCAGCTGGATGGTGCCTCCTCCTTGCTGACAATGACCAGCTGGATGTTGCCTCCTCCTTGCTGACAATAACCAGCTGGGTGTTGCCTCCTCCTTGCTGACAATGACCAGCTGGGTGTTGCCACCTCCTTGCTGACAATAACCAGCTGGGTGGTGCCTCCTCCTTGCTGACAATAACCAGCTGGGTGTTGCCTCCTCCTTGCTGACAATAACCAGCTGGGTGTTGCCTCCTCCTTGCTGACAATGACCAGCTGGGTGTTGCCTCCTCCTTGCTGACAATAACCAGCTGGGTGTTGCCTCCTCCTTGCTGACAATAACCAGCTGGGTGTTGCCTCCTCCTTGCTGACAATAACCAGCTGGGTGTTGCCTCCTCCTTGCTGACAATAACCAGCTGGGTGTTGCCTCCTCCTTGCTGACAATAACCAGCTGGGTGTTGCCTCCTCCTTGCTGACAATAACCAGCTGGGTGTTGCCTCCTCCTTGCTGACAATAACCAGCTGGGTGTTGCAGAACAGTAACGAGATGTTATAGCTTGGATGTCAGAGAGAAGCGAAGTTAATACACGTAATAAACTGGTGACAGTCCACTAGAGATGGTGACAGTCCACTAGAGCTGGTGACACACCAAGAACACTGGTGACAGTCCACTAGAGCTGGTGACACACCAAGAACACTGGTGACAGTCCACTAGAGCTGGTGACACACCAAGAACACTGGTGACAGTCCACTAGATCTGGTGACACACCAAGAACACTGGTGACAGTACACTAGAGCTGGTGACACACCAAGAACACTGGTGACAGTCTACTAGAGCTGGTGATACACCAAGAACACTGGTGACAGTCCACTAGAGCTGGTGACACACCAAGAACACTGGTGACAGTCCACTAGAGCTGGTGACAGTCCACTAGAGCCGGTGACACACCAAGAAAACTGGTGACAGTCCACTAGAGCTGGTGACAGTACACTAGAGCTGGTGACACACCAAGAATACTGCTGACAGTCCAATAGAGCTGGTGACACACCAAGAACACTGCTGACAGTCCACTAGAGCTGGTGACACACCAAGAATACTGGTGACAGTCCACTAGAGCTGGTGACACACCAAGAACACTGGTGACAGTCCACTAGAGCTGGTGACACACCAAGAACACTGGTGACAGTCCACTAGAGCTGGTGACACACCAAGAACACTGGTGACAGTCCACTAGAGCTGGTGACAGTCGACTAGAGCTGGTGACACACCAAGAACACTGGTGACAGTCCACTAGAGCTGGTGACACTCCAAGAACACTTGGTGACAGTCCACTAGAGCAGGTGACACACCAAGATCACTGGTGACAGTCCACTAGAGCTGGTGACACACCAAGAACACTGGTGACAGTCCACTAGAGCTGGTGGCACACCAAGAACACTAGTGACAGTAAACTAGAGCTGGTGACACACCAAAAACACTGGTGACAGTCCACTAGAGCTGCTGACGCACCAAGAACACTGGTGACAGTCCACTAGAGCAGGTGACGCACCAAGAACACTGGTGACAGTCCACTAGAGCTGGTGACACACCAAGAATACTGGTGACAGTCCATTAGAGCTGGAGAAGGCCCACTAGAGATGGTGACAGTCTACTAGAGCAGGTGACACACCAAGAACACTGGTGACAGCCCACTAGAGCTGGTGACACACCAAGAACACTGGTGACAGTCCACTAGAGCTGGTGACACACCAAGAACACTGGTGACAGTCCACTAGAGCTGGTGACACACCATGAACACTGGTGACAGTCCACTAGAGCTGGTGACACACCAAGAACACTGGTGACAGTCCACTAGAGCTGGTGACACACCAAGAACACTGGTGACAGTCCACTAGAGCAGGTGACACTCCAAGAACACTGGTGACAGCCCACTAGAGCTGGTGACACACCAAGAACAATTGGAGACAGTCCATTAGAGCTGGTGACACACCAAGAACAATGGTGACAGTCCACTAGAGCTGCTGACACACCAAGAATACTGGTGACAGTCCACTAGAGCTGGTGACATACCAAGAACACTGGTGACAGTCCACTAGAGCAGGTGACACACCAAGAACACTTGTGACAGTCCATTAGAGCTGGTGACAGACCACTAGAGCAGGTTGACACACCAAGAACAATGGTGACAGTCCATTAGAGCTGGTGACACACCAAGAACAATGGTGACAGTCCACTAGAGCTGGTGACACACCAAGAACACTGGTGATAGTTCACTAGAGCAGGTGACACACCAAGAACACTGGTGACACTCCATTAGAGCTGGTGACACACCAAGAATACTGGTGACAGTCCATTAGAGCTGGTGACAGACCACTAGAGCTGGTGACACACCAAGAACACTGGTGAAAGTTCACTAGAGCAGGTGACACACCAAGAACACTGGTGACAGTCCGTTAGAGCTGGTGACACACCAAGAACACTGGTGACAGTTCACTAGAGCTGGTGACACACCAAGAACACTATTGACAGTCCACTAGAGCTGGTGACCCACCAAGAACACTGGTGACAGTCCATTAGAGCTGGTGACAGCCCACTAGAGCTGGTGACAGTACACTAGAGCAGGTGACACACCAAGAACACTGGTGACAGCCCACTAGAGCTGGTGACACACAAAGAATACTGGTGACAGTCCACTAGAGCTGGTGACGCACCAAGAACACTGGTGACAGTTCACTAGAGCAGGTGACACACCAAGAACACTGGTGACAGTCCACTAGAGCTGGTGACGCACTAAGAACACTGGTGACAGTCCACTAGAGCTGGTGACACACCAAGAACACTGGTGACAGCCAACTAGAGCTGGTGACACACCAAGAACACTGGTGACAGTCCACTAGAGCTGGTGACACACCATGAACACTGGTGACAGTCCACTAGAGCTGGTGACAGTCCACTAGAGCTGGTGACACACCAAGAACACTGGTGACAGCCCACTAGAGCTGGTGACACACCAAGAACACTGGTGACAGTCCACTAGAGCTGGTGACACACCAAGAACACTGGTGACAGTCCACTAGAGTTGGTGACACACCAAGAACACTGGTGACAGTCCACTAGAGCTGGTGACGCACCAAGAACACTGGTGACAGTCCACTAGAGCCGGTGACACACCAAGAACACTGGTGACAGTACACTAGAGCTAGTGACAGTACACTAGAGCTGGTGACACACCAAGAACACTGGTGACAGTCTACTAGAGCTGGTGACACACCAAGAACACTGGTGACAGTCTACTAGAGCTGGTGACACACCAAGAACACTGGTGACAGTCCACTAGAGCTGGTGATACACCAAGACACTGGTGACAGTCCACTAGAGCTGGTGACACACCAAGAACACTGGTGACAGTCCACTAGAGCTAGTGACAGTCCACTAGACCTGGTGACACACCAAGAACACTCGTGATAGTCCACTAGAGCTGGTGACACACCAAGAACACTGGTGACAGTCCACTAGAGCTGGTGACACACCAAGAACACTGGTAACAGTCCACTAGAGCTGGTGACACACCAAGAACACTGGTGACAGTCCACTAGAGCTGGTGACAGTNCCACACACACACACACAACACACACACACACACACATTTGAGTTGTGACCATCGCGTTGGATGGACGTGGGTTTGGGAGCTCCTGGTTTACTAATGGAGTGGGAGGGGTAATCAGGCAACTTCGAAGTGAAAAAGTGTGTACAAGTGAATGAAAAAACCGTTGGGTTTGACCAAAGCCATAAGGTAGTGAAGAAAAACAGTATAAGTAGCGTATTTGAAAATAGTGAAATACTGTGGCAGTGTACAGCGTGGAGCGGGCCTCACCGACCTCTGACCGTGACCTCACCCTCTGACCGTGACCTCATCCCGGCAGCAACCCATCACCACGTGGGAGACGTTGGAGATTCACTCACCTATTGTGTTAGCAGGACGGTAAGATACTTGGAGCCTCCTGTGGGTAAGGTTGGATTATAGCAATGACTAGGTCAGGAAGGGCGTCTAGGTCCAGCAGTATTATGATTGAAGAAGAAGATAGGTTTGTGGAGAAGATGATTGGGAAATTTGTAGAGAAGAGGGATGTGGGTAGGTGATCTAATCCAGGGGATCAAAAGTGAAATCTTTAACAAGATACAGGACGAGGTTCAAAGACTCAAACAAGAGTTTAGGATTATATTCAAGAGGAAATCAGAAAGAGCAGGGTAGAATGGCAAGGAGAAATAACTAGGCTTGCTAATGAATTTGGCAGGCATGGGGGAGGCTTGGCAGGGGAAGGGTAGTAGTAGGAGTAGGTGAGTAGCGGGAGTGGGAGGGGTGGGGGTCAGCCAGGGAGGGGGCTACCAGCATGACCCTGACCTGAGAAAGAGGACAATCATAATTCATGGATTGCTTGAAGTCAGGGCACCATCCAGGCAGGAAAGGATGGAGATTGAGGATTTGGAGCTACAGGGGATTTTGAGGGACATGAGAGCCCATATGGCAGGGAATGAAGTGGAAGTCCACCGCCGCATTGGACCATACAACTGTAACAGGAAACGACCTGTCCTGGTGCAGTTCACAACGAAGAGGCAGTGGATTACATACTGCATCACAAACACTTACTCAGAGGTAGCGAAAATTACTACAACGTATATATTGACAAGTTCATGACGAAGGAGGAGCAGGTAGCCCACAGAGCAAGCAAACTCCCACGATACAACTCTTCCCATTTGAGCATAGGTACACACCCCACTGCTAATCCACCCCAGGATAACCAGCTTCTCACAACTGCTTCTCAGGTTACTCCCTCCCCAAATCAGACCTCCTTGCCCTGCTTATCTCCCCAACACCTCCTTGACCCCTCTGACCCCACTGCAGTCAATTTCATCCCACATTCCAAGGACCCCCTCATCACCTCAACCCCCAAAACCCGTCCAGCCCTCATTCCCTCAACCCCAAAACCCACCCAGCCCTCATCCCTCAACCCCAAAAACCCACCCAGCCCTCATCCCCTCAACCCCCAAAACCTACCCAGCCCTCACCCCTCTCCTTCCATGTGACCCCCCACCCTTGCGAGGGGGGTGGGAGGTTCCCCCCCCCTCTATCCTTCCCCTCCCGACCTCTCAACCTCTATCTGACTCCCAACCTTACGCTATCTCCCAACCCCTCTATGCCTATCAGACCCTCCCTAATCTTCAGACCCAGTATGCCCTTCCTACTCCAGACCTACCTACCCAGGCCCTACCCCAAACCCTCCTACCTACCTTCCTAGAAGCCCAGCCCCCATTAACCCCCCAAGCACCCCTCCCGACCTCTTTCACCCCCCATACACCCCCGGACCCCCCCAGACACCCCCCGGATCCCCCCGGACACCCCCCGGATCCTCCCACCCCCAGTCATCCCCCAGACACCCCCAGATCCCCCAGGTCCCCCCTGCCCCAGTCACCCCCCAGACACCCCCCAGATCCCCCCAGACCCCCAGAGGAAGGGAGAACTCTGGTACAGGAGTTTCCATGAAGAATCTCAAGGTTTGGTACACCAATGCTGATGGGGTATCTAATAAAGCAGAAGAGATAAAAGAAAGAGTGAGTGAGGCAAATCCTGACATAGTTGCAATTGTGGAAACTAAAATTAATGACATGATCTCAGATGCAATCTTTCCTGAAGGGTACCAGGTGATAAGAAAAGAGAGGACACAGAGACAGGGAGGGGGAGTGGCACTCCTAATAAAGCGGAAATGGAAGTTTGAAGACCTGGGAAATCGGGTTACCAATGAGTGCACAAGCTTCATACATGGAACTTTGACAGTAGATGGGAGGAAGATTGTGATCTTGGTAATCTACAATCCCCCACCAAACAGTAGAAGACCCAGACAGGAGTATGATGACAACAACAAGGCATGCATAGATGAACTGCAGAAGGCAGCAACACTAGCCCACAGAATGAGAGCGAAGCTGCTGATCATGGGGGACCTAAATCATGGAGAGATAAATTGGGAATCAAGGAATCCCATGGAGGGGACGAAACGTGGGGAGCAAAATTAGTAGATGTTATAGACAGGAATTTCCTAACACAGCATGTGAAGGAAGACACAAGGGAAAGAGGAGGAGATGCACCGAGCCTATTAGACCTGATTTTCACCCAGAACGTAGAAGATATCGAGAATTTGGAGCATGAAATACCTCTAGGGGCCAGTGACCATTGTGTCCTAGTCTTTGACTACATGATGGAATTCAAACTTGTGACCATGGGACAAGAGATCTGGGAAAGGAGAGTTGACTACAGGAAAGGGGACTATAGGAGGATAAGGGACTATCTGGGAGAAGTGCAGTGGGAGGAAGAAATTAGAGGAAAAACAGTCCAAGATATGATGGACCTAGTCATACAGAAATGCCAAGAGGCCGAAGAGAGATTTATACCAACAGTAAAGGGAAAAAATAAGAAGGAATATAATAACCCATGGTTAATAGACAGTGTCAGGAAGCAAAAATGGCCAGCAGGCGGGAGTGGAGGAAATACAGAAGACAAAGGACAGAGGACAACAGGATCAGATGCAACAGAGCTAGGAACGATTACATTAACATCAGACGGACATCGGAAAGGGACTATGAGAACGATATTGCAATCAAAGCGAAAAAAACAACCTAAGCTACTACACAGTCATATAAGAAGAAAAATGTCGGTGAACGACCAAGTGACAAGACTAAGGAAGGCAGAGGGGACATATACTGAAAGTGACAAGGAAATCTGTGAGGCACTGAATGCCAGTTTCCATGGAGTGTTCACTACCGAGCCCGAGCAGCTCCCATTGTTGGAAGGGGTTACCCTAGATGAAAGACTATCAGATATAGAGGTGACAGTAGAGGAGGTAATGAAACAGTTGACAACTCTAGATGCATCTAAAGCAGTAGGACCAGACAAAGTATCACCGTGGATACTAAAGAAGCAGCGCAGGCCCTCAGCGTGCCTCTGGCAATGATCTTTAATGAGTCACTTATGTCGGGAGAATTGCCCAGTTGCTGGAAGAAGGCAAATGTCGTGCCGATCTTCAAGAAAGGCGATAGGGAGGAGGCACTTAACTATAGACCTGTATCACTGACAAGCATCCCCTGTAAAATACTGGAAAGAATAATTAGGCTACGACTGGTTGCACACCTGGAGAACATTAGGTTTGTGAACAAGCATCAACATGGGTTCTGGACAGGGAAATCGTGCCTAACAAACCTTCTGGAATTCTATGATAAAATAACGAGGATAAGACAGGACAGAGATGGTTGGGCAGACTGCATATTTCTGGACTGCCAAAAAGCCTTTGATACAGTACCGCACATGAGACTGCTATTCAAACTCGAGAGGCAGGGGGGGTAGGGGGAGGGGGAAAGGTCCTAGCATGGATAAGGAACTACCTAACAGGAAGGAGCCAAAGAGTTACGGTAAGGGGCGAGAAGTCGGACTGGCGAACAGTAACAAGTGGAGTACCACAAGGATCGGTGCTGGGACCAATTCTATTTCTTGTATATGTTAACGACATGTTTACGGGTGTAGAGTCCTACATGTCGATGTTTGCGGATGACGCAAAGTTGATGAGAAGAGTTGTGACAGATGAGGATTGCAGGATCCTCCAAGAGGACCTGAACAGGTTGCAGAGATGGTCAGAGAAATGGCTACTGGAATTCAACACGAGCAAATGTAAAGTTATGGAAATGGGACTAGGAGATAGGAGACCAAAGGGACAGTACACAATGAAGGGGAACAGCCTACCTGTGACGACGCGCGAAAGAGACCGGTGTGGACGTAACACCTAATCTATCTCCTGAGGCACATATAAATAGGATAACGACAGCAGCGTACTCTACACTGGCAAAAGTTAGAACATCATTCAGAAACCTAAGTAAGGAGGCATTTAGGGCTCTTTACACTGCCTACGTGAGGCCAGTCTTAGAGTATGCCGCCTCATCATGGAGTCCCCATCTAAAGAAGCACATAATGAAACTGGAAAAGGTTCAGAGGTTTGCAACGAGACTCGTCCCAGAGCTACGAGGGATGGGGTATGAGGAGCGCCTGGGGGAACTATGCCTTACGACACTAGAAAGAAGAAGGGAGAGGGGGGACATGATAGGAACGTATAAAATACTCAGAGGGATTGACAGAGTGGACATAGACGAAATGTTCACACGGAATAGTAACAGAACGAGGGGACATGGATGGAAGTTAGAAACTCAGATGAGTCACAGAGATGTTAGGAAGTTTTCTTTTAGCGTGAGAGTAGTGGGAAAATGGAATGCACTTAAGGAACAGGTTGTGGAAGCAATACTATTCATAATTTTAAAACCAGGTATGATAGGGAAATGGGATAGGAGTCATTGCTGTAAACAACTGATGCTCGAAAGGCGGGATCCAAGAGTCAATGCTCGATCCTGCAGACACATATAGGTGAGTACATAGGTGAGTACACACACACACACACACACAACACACACACACACAACACACACTGAACTACAGGCCAGTGTCCAACTTGTATACATGCAAGTTGATGAAGAAGATGTGAGAAAAAACTAGAAACACATCTGGAGAGACGAGATTCGTGAACAACCCACCAACATGGGTTCAGGGAGGGTCGGTAAATCTTGCCTTAACAGGCTTGATGAGAATTATACGATCAGGTGACAGATAAAGCAAGAAAGAGAGGATGGCGGACTGCAATTTTTTTGGACTGTCAGAGAGAAAGGCCTTTGACACAGTACCCTAAAAAGGCTGATGAATAAGCTGGAGAAAAAAGAAACAGGCAGGAGTAACTGGAGGCAACTCCAGGGATAAGAGAGTACCTAGCATTAGAAGCAGAGAGTTACAGTGAGGGGTGAGACCTCAGATTGGCGTGAAGTCACCAGTGGAGCCACAGGCTCTGTACTCGGACCTATCCGTTTCTGATATACGTAAATGATCTCCCAGAGGTATAGACTCATCCTTTCAATATTTGCTGACGACGCCAAAATTATGAGAAGGATTAAGACAGAGAAGGACAGCTTGAGGCTTCAAGAAGACCTGGACAAGCTGCAGGAATGGTCGAACAAAATGGTGTTGAGTAACCCAAGCAAATGTAATGTAATGAAGATAGGGGTAGGAAGCAGGAGACTAGATACAAGGTATCATTGGGGGATGAAATACTTCAAGAGTCAGAGAGAGAGAAAAATCTGGGGTTGATATCACGCCAGACCTGTCCCCTGACGCTCATATCAAGAGGATAACATCAGCGGCATATGCCAGGTTGCCTAACATAAGAAAGGCCTTTAGAAACTTGTGTAAGGATCTTTCAGAACATTATATACCACATATGTCAGACCAATCCTGGAGTATGCGGCTTCAGCATGAAGTCCATATCTAGTCAAGCATAAGACTAAACTGGAAAAGGTTCAAAGGTTTGCCACCAGACTAGTACCCGAGCTGAGAGGTATGAGCTACGAGGAGAGACTTCGGGAATTAAACCTCATTTCGTTGGAAGACAGAAGAGTTAGGGGGGACATGATCACCACATTCAAAATTCTCAAGGGAATCGACAGGGTAGATAAAGACAGGTCATTTAACAAAAGGGCACACGCACTAGGGGTCACAAGGTGGAAACTGAGTGCCCAAATGATCCACATATATATTAGAAAGAACTTTTTTAGTGTCAGAGTGGTTGACAAATGGAATGCATTAGGAAGTGATGTGGTGGAGGCTGACTCCATACACAGTTTCAAATGTAGATATGATAGAGCCCAGTAAGCTAAACCTGTACACCTGTTGATTGACGGCTGAGAGGCGGGACCAAGAGCCTGAGCTCAACCCCCGCAAGCACAATTAGGTGAGTACAATTAGGTAAGTACACACACACCCAGGAAGCAGCCCATAACAGTTTAACTCTCTGGTAACTCTTTACTGCAATGTAACAGGGATATCAGGGTGAAAGAAACTCTGCCCATTTTGTTTCTCGCCGGCGCCGGGAATCGAACCCTGGTCCCAGGATTATGTTTCCAGCATGATGTCCATTCAGCCACCGGCGCCGCTGTGTGTGTGTGTGTGGTGTGGTGTGTGTGTACTTACCTGTCAGTACTTGTCTATGGGTAGTAGATCAAGTTCTTTATGCCCCACATACGAACCTTGTTGTACCCCTTATTGTTTCATTTTAACTTTTCTGATGTCCAAATACTTTATCAAATTTAGCTATGAGGTTGTGGATGGAGTTGACTTCTTTAGCTTCTTCTTTCAGTGTATATTCCATTTCTTTACTGTCCGTACATTGTATATTCCTTTCATTCCTTTGCCTCCTTAGCATTTCCTGCTTCCACTTGTGACCTTCTGTTCCAATTTCTCTCAATTTGATGAAGCTGTCTTTGTTCACCTTGGTTATTCCCCTCAGTATCTCTGATGTGTGATCATATCCCTTCTGTTAATTCTACCTTCTATGGTTGTGAGTCCCATTAGATTATCCTCATCACATGGTGCAGATTTCTTGCCAGTAGTACACATTTATTTTTGGTCTAAAAAATGTGTTGACAATTGCCTTTAAGGAGTACTAATTTAGGTTTTAAATGCTATTTTAGAATTTAAAATCTATTATTTACTACCATTACATATACTGCCTATTGCCTATTATGTGTGCCTTTGGCGTTAGTGCTGAAATGTTTTTCACTCAAATCATTCTCTCTTTCCAATCAATGTAGTTGGCCTTTTGTTATGGTGTAGATGCATTCTGGTTCCGTTTCTCATTTTCCAATCATCATTATTTTACACCTCTTTGGGACTGAATTCCAGACTGTTACGGCCAGTTACGGTTCGTCGGTTCAACTAGTAACACTACATAGACAAAACACTGTCTTCTACCGACTCCGGCCACTTATCCTCGCTGGGAAAAGTTAGGAGTTCTGGAATGCCATGGGCGAACTGTCTTCAATAGCTCAAGAGACCCTCCTCATCCCTTTTGCGGATGTAAAAGTCATTAGCCAGACAGAAAGTACACGAGGATAACATAGAATGACAGCATTTCACCGGGAAGAGAAAATATGATCAGATGCACACGATATCGCGTTGATATTGTTACCTCCCTCACCAGAGGGCAGTATCATCAACCCACCTCCTAAATGTGTTATGATCAGGAGCATTCCACAGATGGTGCTGACCTTGCCACACCTCCACCAACAGGTAGCGTTGTCCTTGTCACACCTTAATGAATCGGGGTTGGAGAGCAGGTCTGCTGATGGTGTCGATATCGCCGCACCTCACTCCTCAGATGGTGTTAATATCGGCACACAGACACCATTTGCTTCTCCATGCCTGGAGTTTATCAACATCCTTCTATAATTTCCCGCAGACCTCCTTTTTTTTACCTTCCGCATCAGCTTTGAGAGGTCGTTGACATAAATAGCAGCATTTCGAGGATCAAGCCTTTTGTGTCCTACTTGCTATATTCCTCCTTTTTGTAACCGCCTCTCTGTCTATGACTTTTTGCTCCTTGTGTTTCAGGCATTTGTTTACCCAGTTCAGTGTTTTCCAAATATTTCAGCCTTTTTGACCATCCTGAACACCACCTCCACTGCTTAGTGGGGAGTGAGGAGAGAGAAAGACGTGTTGGCCGTGCTCGGTTAAAATTTCGAAATATACCAGTTTTTTGGAGGGTTATAGCCATGGATCACTGATCACAGTCATCACGAAGTGTATAGTGACCCGCAGGAAAGTTGAATACAGTCATTACAATGGAACTTTAAGTTTAATCTATATAAATAATAATGGAAATGTTCGTTTGTTCAAAATCGCAATCTCCGAAAGTTCTTCACCGATTGCTATGAAATTTTCACACAACGTTCCATTCGTACCCGGCCAGGCTTTATATATATACTACATAGATGTCACGTCTGTGACAGTAAAAAAAATATGCTTTTTCTGAAAAACTGTTTTTTTCATGTGTTTTTCATGTGAGGGAAATCTTCGAAACCGCTTTACCGATTGCTTTGAAATTTTGACACAACTTGCATTCGAATAGGCGCGTCTTTTTATATATCTACTATATACATGCCTCACCTGTGAGAGGAAAAAACATGTTTTTTGAAAAAACAACCCATGTGTTAGACGTAACAGCAACACACGCTGTAATCTCCGAAAGTTCTTCACCGATTGCTTTGAAATTTTGACACAACGTTGCATTCTAATTGGCGCGTCTTTTTATACCTACTATATAGATGCCACCCGGTTACAAGTAAACACATGCGTTTTGTAAAACAGCGCCATCTGTTGCATATAAGAGCAACACACATGCTATCTATATAAATAAAAATGGATGAGTTCGTTTGCTCCAAATTGCTAATCTCCGAAAGTTCTTCACCGATTGCCTTGAAATTTTCACACAACGTTCCATTCGCATCCCAGCGGGTTTTATATATATACTCTATATAGATGTCACGTCTGAGACGGGTAAAAACATGCTTTTTTTGAAAAGCTGTGTTTTTCGTGTGTTTTTTAAGTGAGGGAAATCTTCGAAACCTCTTTACCGATTGCTTTGAAATCTTGACACAACATTGCATTCAAATAAGGGATTGTTTTTATATACCTACTATATACATGCCTCACTTGTGACAGGAAAAAACATGTTTTTTTTTTAAACAGCACCATCTGTAGGACGTATGAGCAACACACGCAGTAATCTCTGAAAGTTCTTCACCGATTGCTTTAAAACTTTACTCGATCGACGTTTCTTTTGAATACATGCATGTTTGATATACCTACTATTTAGATGCCACACCTGTGACAAGTAAAAACATCCATTTTTTGAAAAACAGTGCCATCTGTTGCACGTAAGAGCAACATACGATATACAAGATATGTTATGATTCAATTTCAATGTTTCAGATTGCATTGATATATTGAATTTTCATAGATTTTAATTTATTTTCATTTTGATTTAATTATTTTGTGTGACATTACATTGGAATTGAGTTGTGTTGTTTACCATACCGTTCATTTCATGGGTATAAACTTTGTTTATTTTTTTATATTTTTCATTCCGTTTTTTAACTGTTCTTATTTTTCAGTGCAATTGGTGGTGAAATTGAGCTGTGTCGATTGATCGGCGTTTGAATTGAAATATTTCGTTAGTATTTTTTGTTTTGAAAACAAGAAAATGGACAACACGTTTATTTCACAGCTGCAAATGTGCAACAAACAGCTATGAATCCACCGGCAACAACGTTAACTGCTTTCTTCACGTTATGTCAAAATGACGTGTTTGCTAAAGCATTGCTGTATTCGGAAGTGCCTACGTATTACACATGAAATGCCAGTAGAAAATCATTTGAATGACGTAAACGAGGAGAGCGAGTCGACGGACAACCTGGCATATTCAAACAAACTACGATATTCAGACTGTACACCGTGCATTCCAATCAAGATAAATGCTTCTTTCTTCGCAAGCTGTTGCTAAATGTGCCCGGTCCAACGTCTTTTCAGCAATTGAGATTTGCCAGCAGTGTAACACATGCTACTTTCCGTAGTGCATGTCAAGCTCTGAATTTATTGGAGAACGACCGACACTGGGATGTATGCATTAATGACGCGTCCAACACGTCACATCCAAATCAAATTCGTGAATTGTTTGCAATCATATTGACTACCGGCTCTCCTTCATCTCCAACAGAGTATGGGAGAAACACAAATCGCACATGGCTGAAGAAATTGTCCATCGAATACGCAAGGAAAATTCAAATATGAACATGAATTTCACAGCAGAAATCTACAACGAAGCGTTGATAGTGATTGAAGATTTGTGCTTAGAAATCGTGAACAAAGTTCTCAATCAATTGGGAATGCCATCACCGAATCGATCTGCTGCTGCTTCGTTCAATGTAGAATTGTGTCGTGAACAAAACTTCAACACGGGTGATCTTTTTATCGTATGTGCAATCAAACATTCTTAAGCTAACGCTTGAGCAAAAAGGCATTTACGATCAAATAATTCAAACTGTCAATAACGGGTTTGGAGAAATATTCCTAGATGCGTCAGGAGGAACTGTAAAACCTTTCTAATTAGATTGATTTTGTCAGCATTTCGATCCCAAAATGGGATAACCTTAGCTCTTGCATCATCCGCAATAGCTGCGACATTGCTACCAGGTGGAAGAACTGCTACTTCAGCTTTGAAATTGCCATTGAACATGCAGTTCATTGAAACTCCCACGTGCAACATTTCCAAAGCATCCGGCATGGGAAAAGTGTTGCAGAAATGTAAACTTATTGTTTGGGCTGAATGCACAATGGCCCACAAAAAATTGGTCGAGGCTCTTGATCGATCATTGCAAGATTTGCATGCAAACATCAGACCATTTGGGAACGCATTAATATTGCTTGCAGGAGATTTCAGGCAAACATTACCTGTAATTCATCGATCGACACCAGCGGACGAAATAAATGCTTGCCTGAAATACTCTACTTTGTGGCGCCACGTAATGATGTTCAAATTAAGTACAAATATGCGTGTCCAACTGCAAAACGACTCATCAGCTGAGATATTCTCACGTCAATTTCTGGAAATTGGGAACGCAAACGTGCCGGTTGATCTGACCTCAGAACGAATTTCATTGCCTCATAACTTCTACAATTTAGTGACGTCAAAAGAAGAATTGGTTGAAAAAGTATTTCCCAATATTCAAACCAATTATACAATCACGATTGGCTGAGTGAACAAGCTGTTCTTGCGGCCAAGAACAAAAACGTCGAAGAACTTAACAATATTATACAGTCTAACATACAAAGCAAGGAAGTCTCACACAAATCCGTCGACATTGTAGTGGAAGCAAATGAAGTGGTTAATTATCCAACAGAATTCTTTAATTCACTCGATCTGCCAGGGATACCACCGCACGTATTGCAATTAAAAATAGGCGTGCCAATTATCATGTTACGAAATATCAACTAGCGAAAGCTTAGCAACGGCATGCGGCTCGCAGTAAAAAATTATTCAGCAACGTCGTAGAAGCAACAATCTTGACAGGACCTTTCAAAGGTGAAGATGTCCTCATTCCTCTAAGTCCTATGATTCCGACGGATTTGCCTTTTCAATTAAAGACATTGTAATTCCCAATTCGATTTGCGTTTGCAATCACCATCAACAAAGCTAAGGGCCAATTTTCAGAATTTTGCGGTATAGGTCTAGACACAGATTGCTTCTCACATGGACAATTATATGTTGCGTGTTCTAGAGTTGACAATCAGACAATCTCTATATCTTCACAGACAGTGGACATAGAAAAAATATTGTATACCAGCATTGTGAAATTAAACATGTTAGAAACGTGCATTTTCTCTTTTCTTTCTTTTCATTTAACCAGACTGAGCCACAGCAACGCGTGGTGGGTACAGCTAGTAGAGAATAAACGTGTGACCACGTGGGAGCCAGTACCACGAAGACTAATGGATAGCCAATATCCGCATGCACTGTCAAATATAGTGAACAGTGATACGTTGGGCAGTGAAGTGGAACGTGCAACACAACACATATATAAGTTGAAAGTGTAGGAGAATTGCACATGGAAAATGATAAAATACAAGTGCCAAAAGAAGGCAATGCACTAGGCTGTGTTTACACCAGCCACGAGGCCTACCCAGTGTATGGGACGTTCCTCAGTGATAATATACTATGAAGGTATACTGTAAAACGGGAATGTGAATCTAGGTATTAGTAATACAGTAAATGCATTGCATTGCATTTTGCAAATCCATTGCAAACCAGGAATTAGGCAGAAAATTCCATATGGTTATACAGGCAAACAATAAATTAATGTTTTAATTGAGGAACTGGCAACAGGTGGCATCCATCCCGCGAACTAGGACAACAACGGTCGACTGTACATCCCTCTGTGACCATCACCCTCTACTATATAATAAGTACCTGCCTATAAATTTTGAACAAATAACCATATATATATAATCATAAATATATACATATAATATTATAAATAGTAAAATTTACTAAAGTCAGTAAGTGATACATACGGTGAAGCACAAATACAATACAATACAATACAAAAGATAATGAAGGTGTGTGGATAGTGTTCTTAAGCTATTGGGAGACGTATTGTAGGCGTCAATTGTTACATCTGTAACACAAGATTTCACCTGATCTGTGCAGAATTATCTAAACCATGTACAAACAGACATGAGATATACTTGATTTGCTACAATGACAGCTTAAAATGGGAAAACATAACCCAATGACGAATGTCATGCCTTAGGCACACAGATTAACATTCACAGAAAAGCTACCAGCGATATATGCGGATTGTGAAAAACAGAACTGAACAGCAACCAAAGCTCAGGAACCGGTGGTTTAGAGAGCAACAGCAGTAGTGTGGAGGGAGAGGGTATTGTGGTACAAAACAACAGCCATATTGCAGAGCCAGGTAATATAAACATGAGAGCAACAGTGGAAAAGAGTGCATAAACGTAGGAATTGGGACGATGAAAGGAGGTGGAAAATAAATAGGTGGCCAAGACAAGCACAGGCATAAATAACATGGAGAAAATAAAAAGAGAGAATATTTGCAAAAATTATGCACAAGGAATCAGAAAATATTGGAAAAAGCACAAAATGCCCTTCTCTGCATCCTCGAAAATCAGGAATTTTTTCGAGGGTTCATGCTGTTTTGGAACAGAGTGCAGATACTTCCACCCTAAACACTTTAAATTTTCATTCAATGAAAGAAAATGTTATAATCTTCAGTGGCCGGAATTCCACATGAGAGGTACACAGCGTTATAGATGGGAAGATCAATATGCTGTTACTATAATTTTTAAATGGCAGGTAGAAACAGAATAGAACATATGAGAGAGAGGAATAGACAGATAGAACCACTGCAGGATTACAGAGGAAGAGAGTGATATCCACAAGACTGGAATGCAGGTCATCATCATGTACACAGATACTACACCACTCAACGCTCGTACTACTACCAACACTGACGAAGCACTACCAAAGCAGTACACCCAAGTCCAGGGTGGAGAACTACCAAAGCCCACCAGCATGACATGTAATATGGGAAATAATTTATATTTGCAACATACAACGCCTAAAGTCAAAATCAAGAAATAAAGTTAAGTTCATAAACGGCCTTCTAACAGAATCGAACTCAATATTTGGTGCATTTACAGAAACCCACACGAAAAACTACATGGATAGTGAAATATGGATCCCATATTATAATCTATATAGTTGTGACAGAGTAATTAGGTCAAGTGGAGGAAAAGTCTGTATATTAAAGAGGAACAGGAATGCACAGAGCTTTTAACCTAGTCCAGAGGAGTAGAGGTACTTGCAATCAAGGTAGAAAATATAATCTAATTATTATTCTAATATACAAACCGCCAGATGCAACAGTTTAAGAATTTCTGAGCAGATACACAAAATAGAGACTATTCCTTGTTAACCTGCAAACCCAGTACCAAGTATTATATTTCTTGGAGACTCAATCTACTCANCTCTCAGGATTACAACCCCTGCCCTTAGGATTACACCCCTGCTCTCAGGATTACAACCCCTGCCCTCAGGATTACAACCCCTGCCCCAGAATGTTCAAACCCTGCCCTCAGGATTACAACCCCTGCCCTCAGGATTACAACCCATGCCTCAGGATTAAAACCCCTGAACACTGCCCACGAGAAACTGTGTGTGTACTCACCTATTTGTAATCAGCTAGTTGTGCTTACAGGATTTCAGCTTCGACTCTTTGGTTCAGCCTCTAAACTGTTGATCAACTGGTGTGCAGGGTCGTCACCCTAATGGCCTATCATATCTATATTTAAAACTACGAATGGGTCTCCATCCGAACATCACTAAATAATGCATTCTATTTCTTAACAACTATCACACTGAAAAAAAACTATTATTGTGTCTCTGTGGCACATATGAGCACTACGTTTCCACTGCTGTTCCCGTGTGAGTGTTCCACCTATTGTAAATAGTTTGTCTTTATCAATCCTGTTAATTGCTCTGGGAATTTTGTAGGTGGTAATCATGCCTCCCCCCCTTTCTTCTGTCTTCCAAGGACGTTACATTTAATTACAATAGCATTTCCTCGTACTCAAACCTCTCAGCTCAGGGACTAGCCTCGTGGAATACCTATGAATCCCTCTAGTTATGTCTGTTTTTTTGATAGGTACGGCTCTCACGCTGGATCTGATACTTTAGGATTGGTGTTCCACATGTGGTACAGGAGGTTCTCAATGATTCTTTACGCAAGTTTCTGAAGGCCGTTTTCATGATGGCCAGCGTAGTATATACCGCTGAAGATATCCTTTCCATATAAGCTTTTAGGAAATGGTTCCTTTTGATATCAATTCCTTGATCTCTACCTAATTCCTGAAGGACGTCATCTCCAAACTCTTACCTTGTGATTGGCCTTCTACTTCCATTACCTATTTTAACCATTGTACACTTGCGTTAAACTCTTGTAACCATTTATTTCCATTCCATCAGTCTCTCTATGTTATCTTGCAGTCTGCTCATTTCTTCCTATGTCATAATCATTCTCATAGTCTTGGCATCATGAGTAAACACTGAGAAGAATGAGTATACCCTCTAGAAGATCGTTTACATATATCAGAAACAGGATGGGTCCAAGTACAGTACCTTGTGGTACTGTACTACCACAGGGACTACCACAAGCACTATACAAGGGCGACCTCAACCCAGACTCCAGCACCACCCAAGACCCAAGCTGCACAAACTGATACACCCACCACACCAGCTCCCAACGATCCGACAATCACCATCACAGCCGACGCGCTCCCCGATGTACTTTCTACACCTGCAAGCAGCACCACCAACGCTCCCGCGGTAGCTGCAACCACCACTCCACCACACAAGAACCCAACCCAGGCTGTTCGACCGAAGACTAAACCACCGGCTCCAGACGACGCTTCGAACTCTTCAGACGAGGAAATCTCAGTAGGAGCACCATCACCCCACCGCCAGTTCAACACCAACTGTGTGCAAGACTTCCTCATGGAGGTTTCCTCACAAAACTCCAAAGACAGCTCGGCCATGTCAACAAGATAGAAGTCTCAGACGAAGAAAATACAGAAGACACAGAAGCGCGAGAAGACTTAGAACACAAGAAAAACCTCTAAGCAGCAGAAGAAAGAAGCCAGATGAAGAACCAAGACTGAGACATCTCCACCCAATGCCTACACACCATGCACTCCTCACCTCACCTCCAGCCCTGGTACAGACCTACCAAGCCCACCCAGCTTACCACGCCGCCTCCAGCCTCCCAAACACACGTCAGAAGAACAAACCCAATATCAAGATCTTTGAAAAATACTCTAACGCAACGCGCGGTGGAGAGGCCACCAAATTTTCTAACCTCCTTATTCCCCATCTACATTCTCTTCAAGAATTTCAACTCCTCATTCTTCTTCCTCCCTCCCACCTTTTCCAAACTCTTTGGACATTGAAGCGAAGTATAATACCTTGTGGGACTCCGTTGGTAACATCACACCACTCTGACGTCTTTCCCGTTCACAGTAATTCATTGTTCTCTGTTGCTCCGGTACTCTGTTGCTCCGGTACTCTGTTGCTCCGGTACTCTGTTGCTCCGGTATTCTGTTGCTCCGGTACTCTGTTGCTCCGGTACTCTGTTGCTCCGGTACTCTGTTGCTCCGGTACTCTGTTGCTCCGGTACTCTGTTGCTCCGGTACTCTCTGCTTTGTTCATCCCACTTTGTGTGTGTGTACTCACCTTGTTGTGCTAGCTGGTAGCCCTGTCTCCCGAACGCTCATAAATTAATGAAATGATTCATTTCTCGAGTTTTTCATCATATATACATTTATATTCTGACTCGGATTAGCTTCAACGACTCCTGCATGTAATCTATTACATTTATTAATAGCTCTATCTGAAAACGTTCTTCCTCATCTCAGTCACTCATTTGCATCTCTAGTTTTCGTCTATGACCCCCTTGTTCTGCTCCTAGCTTTGAACAATGCTGCTTTGTCAATTTTGTCAATTTTCTTAAGAATGTTATATGTTGTTATCATGTCCGTACTATCTCTCCTTTCCTGCAGCATTGTAAGATCAAGTGCTCTCTGTCTTTCCTCATATCTCAATCCCCTCAGCTCCGGAACGAGTTTAGTTGCATGTCATCGGATATTTTCCAGTTTCCTAGCAATTTTTCAGCTAAGGGTTCCATACTGAGGATGCATATTCAAGAATAGATCACACATTCACTGTATATAAGGCCTGGGAAGATCTTTTCTCCACGTTTCTGAAGGATACACGGATGTTGGGGAATATGTCATATGCTGCTGTCGTTATTCTGCTAATGTGTGCTTTTGACATTAAATTTGGGGTTATGTCCACTTCCAGGTTTTTTTCCTTTTCTGATTAAGGAATTAGTCTTTACTTCATCCTATACTGATGTAATGATTTTCGCACTCCTGTTACAATCGTCATAAAAGTGCATTTGGCTAGGTTAAATTCTAGCAGCCAATTTGCAGACCACCTCTGGAGTGTATCCAAATCCGCTTCCAATGCATCACAATCTATCCCTGACCTGACTCTTCTCATTAGTTTTGCATCATCTGCAAACATTAATATGGAGCCAATTTCCTTTCATTTCTATTATATGCCATTGATATATATATTAGAAACAGGATGGGCCCTAACTTCGTCCCTTGTGATACTCCACTTGTAACCTCTCTACACTCTGCCTGCCTGTGGGCAGGCATTTAGGTGGTAGCCTGCTTCTAAACTGTCTGTCTAGCAACTTGCATGGAATACTTGTTAGTGATATGGGTCTCTAGTTTAATGGTTTCTGTCTTCCCCATTTCTTGTAGAGTGGTACCACATAACCCATTTTCCAGCTTTCAGGAAGTTCTCCCATTTCTAGGGAGAAATTAAATGTTATGGCAAGCTGTACAAGGGTTTTGCTGCCTGTTTTAGTATCCAAGGCGATATTTATCTGGTCCCACGGGTTTTGTCACATCCAGTTCCTGTAGTTGCTTCTTTACTTCTTATGGTGTCACTGTTATTTCAATATGTTTTCTTTTGGAATTTTCTGTTCAGTTTGGGTTCTAAATTCTAGTGCCATTCAGGGTACAGCTTTAATAAATGAACAAAGCCACAAGGGCCGTGACGAGGATTCGAACTTGCGTCCGAGAGCATCCCAGACGCTGCCTTAATCGACTAAGCTACGACATGGTCAAAAGGAGTCGAAACCGAAGTTCTACTGAACTTACTGGATCCTGCAGCCTCTCCGAGGCACAAACCAGGGTTTTGCACAACTCCCCCCATGCACCTGAGCTATGTCAATAGGCACTCGAGCTATGTCAATAGGCATGGGGGGAGTTGTGTAAAACCCTGGTTTGTGTCTCGGAGAGGCTGCAGGATCCAGTAAGTTCAGTAGAACTTCGGTTTCAACTGCTTTTGACCATGTCGTAGCTCGGTCGATTAAGGCAGCGTCTGGGATGCTCTCAGACGCAGGTTCGAATCCTCGTCACGGCCCTTGTGGATTTGTTCATTTGATGCATCACGCAATTGTGATTTCTGTGTGTACAGCTTTAATACTTCCTGAATGATTTTAAGTTCCTTGCATACATAATAATCATTTTCCATGTCCTTCCTCACTCTTATGAAGGCTGATAACCTAATCATTCACAGATATCTTCCTCCTGCTATGACTATCTTGAGATGTTATCTTGAGATGATTTCGGGGCTTAGCGTCCCCGCGGCCCGATCCTCGACCAGGCCTCCTTTTTGTTACACAAACACCCCCAGGAAGCAGCCCGTAGCAGCTGTCTAACTCCCAGTTACCTATTTACTGCTAGGTAACAGGGGCATCAGGGTGAAAGAAAAATTTTGCCCATTTGTCTCCGCCTCCACCGTGGATCGAGCCCTGAACCTCAGGACTACTAATCCGAAGCGCTGTCTGCTCAGCTGTCAGGCGCCCTTTGGACTATGGAACAGTTCTGGTTCGGACATAGCCTTGTATGCAATGTCATTCTCATACTGCTTCTCTGCTACTTTCCTAGTTTCTGTGTACTCATTTCTGGTCTCTTTGTATGCATTGGAATTTCTTATTATTCTGTGATCTAAATATTTCTTCCATGATTTTTTTGTTCTTCTCTTTGTTCTCAGATATTTGCTGTTGAACCATTGGCTAATGCGCGTTTTGTTTCCCTTAGTGATGGATTAAATGAACAAATCCAAAACAAATCATTTGATGCATCACACTATTGTGATTTATGTGTGTAATGAATTAAATCTGTCTTAGTTTGTTCGATATGTAGTCCATCATGCCATGTGTTGATTTTCCTCTGAGTTCTCTTCCCCATTCTATCCGCTACTGGCTGACCTTCTGGTATTCTTCTCTCTTGTATGCTAACCTTACATTATCCCCCTTGTACATCTTTTTGTGGTCGTCATTGTCACCAAGTATTCCAGGACTAGAACAGAGTAGCCAGTGGCTCCTAATGGCATTTCATGTTTATGTTTGCAATGTCCATCTCTTTCTGCGTACAGACCAGATCTAGCATCGCTGTTTGGTCAGTACCCCTTCTTGTTTCCTCTTTGACATGTTGCATCAGGAGTGTTCCTCTCTACTCCTTCTTCTACAATCTTTTCCTCCTCTCAGTAGTCTTTCGCTTCTCATTATTTGGAATTTCTTTGGGAAATGCTAACCATACTAGTTACTTTGGTGTCTACTAATGCTATTACATTAGGGTCTGTTTCCTCAGTCCTTTAGTCAAGTTCATATGCTTTATCAGACAATCCATTGGCTTTGGTGTACCAGATCTTTAGAGTCTCTATTGTTGTATTGTCCTCTGAATGTCTAGTTTCTAGCCTAGGTACGTCCTTCAACACCTCCACGGGGAATGTTGGTGGAAGTAAGTCTGTAGATATGTTGGATTTCTGGTATGTTTAGTTTGGGGGAGGAGCTAGAGGTATTCTAGGTTTTCGTTCCTTGTTAAGCCTAGGAACCGATTCCTTCTACCTGGGGTTCTAGCTGCTCGTTCGTCATGTTACCTGTTTACATGTTCTTACACTATATTTCTAATATGTAGTAGTAGAAATGTTCTCGCGTTTCCTGGGGAATTAGAAATCTCTTGTCTCTTGTCTCACTCCCTCCCCTAGCTGGCTATATTGCCCACTCTCCTTCCTTCAATCCTTTTCTCTGCCCTGCTCCTTGTTTGTTCTATCATTGTTTTTATTTCCTGCCTGCTCATATCATTCTGGAGGGAGAGCCTTTGAAATCTCTCTCATTGTTCTGAGAACTATTTTTCAATTCATCAAGATGCTTGAAACAGTTTAATTAGTAACTATCAGTTTGATTGGACTAGGTTTCTTATTTTCTCGTGACAGTATATGACCCCAGCGACTACATTTCTCGTGACAGTATATGACCCAAGCCTGTACATTTCTCGTGACAGAATTTAACCCCAGCCCGTACATTTCTTGTGACAGTTGTTACGGTGCCCTCTCCTATATATTCCCTTATCCAGAGAGAAGAGTCATGTCTACACACCCTGAAGATTACCTAAGTTGCAGGGATCAGTTTGGCATAGGTGACAGCTAGCAAAAGTACGTTTTCGGACTAAAACTGTTATTTTAGTTTTGGCTTGTAAGAGGGCTTACGCCCCGAGTACATACAAAATGGCGACGGCCCTGCCTGGATTGCGCTTAAAATGTGAAGACGGCAGCAAGCTGGCGATTGGTTGGCTGTGGTCACGTGACGTGAGTGACCAATGAGAGCCCGCCCCTGGAAGCTGTGATGTCACCGGGAGGCCTGGCTCAGAGCCTGCAGGGCACTGAACCCGCAGAGATTCACGGCGCTTCATTGAGAGCAGACGTATGCTGGTTGAGCTCTCGAGTTCGGAAAGCCAGGAGCCTCATTCATTGGAGTAACGCAGCCTGATAAGTGCACAGCGACTACAGAAGACTAAACACTTCAGAGAAGTGCGAGGAAGTCGAGTTCCAGCAGTATAAGGACGCCGAGGACTGTGAGCTGATAGTCTTGGAAAAGTCTGGAGTGGCGACGGCAGGAGTAGTGAGTGGTTCGCAGTCAGTGAAAAACACCGTCGTTTTTCACCGTCAGTGAAAAACGAAATACTCAGAGCTGTTATGATTGGATCACGCCCATTGGGAACTTAGGAAGGAGAAGGCGCTTCCAGGTCCACGAGTATGTGGTCGGGGTAAAGAGGCGACTGAGGGAGATGAAGTGAGCAGTGTTGACTGGATGAACCAGCGACCGGGAACTGCAATATGGGAGTGACCATGGAGACGACGCGTGTCTTCACGATAACTCAACCGGATTGCCGAGGAATGACGTGAGGGACCAGGACCATGACGTCTGATGACAGGATTGTATTGAAGGTAGATCATTATTCCCTCCCATTTTCCCTTGGTATTAGGCGAGATAGGCCTAGTGATATACCTGGGTTGTGTTAGAGTATTTCTAGATATTATTGGAGTAGATTAGGCTGTAGATCAGCTTGCATATGTTATCTACTGCCTGACGAAAAGAGCGAGCGGCGTGAGTGGCCAAGCCGTTGGAGGACTGTGTGACTACGGGATGTGAGGCGGCTCCAGGAGGATGAGGAGGGGGCTGTGGAAACCCTTAAATTCGCCCAGCTGACGCAAGAGCCCGGAGGTCACCAGAGAAGCGCTGCTGTCTACTATTATTATTATTACAATACATGTCTTTATATGCATACTTCACCCATGTTTATATAGTTCTTTCTTTAGTAAATTTTATCAACTTCTATCGTTCTTTTGTGTGTCTCCTCCATCTCATTGAGCATTAAGAATAAATGATACTTGATTGCACCACACTTAAACTGGCATTATATGGAAGGGAGCCCCTTGGCTGGCAACACGACATTACATTTGAACTAAGAGCGTTGCTGGGATGCAGAGATGATTACCCAGCTGGCGACCAGGAAATCAAGGTAAGAACTGAGGTTATGGCCGGTGGTCCGGCAAAACTTTATATTTGTAGGTGGGCAGACCTGGTTGAGGAGTCACGCATTGCAGGATCGAGCTCAAGCAGTGTGCGCTGGGCCTTCTCCTCTCCCCCTTGGATCCAAGCTCCAATAGTGGTGACCGGACTTGAGGCATGACTTGGAGAGCTCCCTGGGGATGATGCATTGCATCCTAGTAGAGGGAGAGAAGACCCGCGGTGTGGGGTTACAGGATTAGTAGCATGATTTCCCCGCTGTTTAACCCACGTAACACAAGGCCAAGGTGACTCGTGACAAGTACATAACCCCAGCCCGTACATTTCTCGTGACCGTATATGACCCTCAGCCCGTACACTTCTCGTGACAGTATATGACCCCAGCCTGTACATTTCTCGTGACAGTATATGACCCCAGCCCGTACATTTCTCTTGACAGTATATGACCCCCAGCCCGTACATTTCTCGTGACAGTATATGACCCCCAGCCCGTACATTTCTCGTGACAGCATATGTCCCCAGCCCGTACATTTCTACCATGTCTGTTTAAACCTCTGGAAGGCGAAGCCCTCTCAGGAGCTTTACTAATGATTCTGTTTCTCATTGCATACGGTTCACTGTAGTGTCTGTTGTTTTTATCTTAGGCAGACCCTGAAATTTTATCGTTCTTTCTTTTAGCATTATCATCATAGTTTGTTCTTTTATTGTCTGTAAATTTGCTATTTCGAGAGCAGCATCCATCATCTTTTTTCCCACTGCAATGTTCATACTGACTATTTGTTACAGGGTTCAGGTTCTCGAGTTTTGTCTTAATGGTTGATAGCCTCTCTTGGTACAATACATCAATTGTCTCCTTCATTTGAGCTTTGTTCATGTTATCTGCCAACTTTCTTATTTTATTTATTTTCCTACTTTACAACTAGCTCCTGAGTTTTACATCTAACTTCTCTCAAGTTATTTTTATTTTCTCCATTTCCTTGTGCCAAAAGCTTTTAGCTTCCAAGTCATGTTTCATTATCCTCTCAAAGTTTTGACATTTTGCTTCTAAATTTGTCAATTAAATCCTTAATCAGTTTCTTGCAGTCATCCTTATACATTATTAACATCTGATTCCATCTATGACGGGACTCGTCACACTGCTCTCTATTTGCTCCAAAATATCTTCCCCCTCAATTTTATTCAAAATTCTTGCATTCACCATTGTCTTCCATGAGGTGTGTGTGTGTGTGTGAATTCCCTTTTTGTGCCAGCAGAAACGAGCAATTAGTTCCTGGACCTCGCTTTCCTAACCAATCAATTTTAGCTATATTATGTCTTTTATATATATTTCACTTCACAACACACAATCAGACACACACACACACACACACACACACCACACACACACCACACACACACACACCACACACACACACACACACACACACACACACACACACATAGGGACTCCAGCATGGAGTCCCTATCTAGTCAAGCATAAGATTAAACTGGAAAAGGTCCAAAGGTTTGCCACCAGACTAGTACCCGAGCTGAGAGGTATGAGCTACGAGGAGCGACTGCAGGAATTAAACCTCACTTCGTTGGAAGACAGAAGAGTTAGGGGGGACATGATCACCACATTCAAGATTCTCAGGGGAATCGACAGGGTTGATAAAGACAGGCTGTTTAACACAAGGGGCACACGTACTAGGGGACACAGGTGGAAACTGAGTGCCCAAATGAGCCACAGAGATATTAGAAAGAACTTTTTTAGTGTCAGAGTGGTTGACAAATGGAATGCATTAGGAAGCGATGTGGTGGAGGCTGACTCCATACACAGTTTCAAGTGTAGATATGATAGAGCCCATTAGGCTCAGGAAACTGTACACCTGTTGATTGACGGTTGAGAGGCGGGACCAAAGAGCCAGAGCTCAACCCCGCAAGCACAACTAGGTGAGTACACCACACACACAACACACACTCCCATCCCGCTCTGCCCTCCTGACAAATCCTATCATGGCACAACTATAGGACAGGGGCAAGCATGACAGCCAGAGGTACCAGGGGAACAGGGAAAAGTCAAGGTGACAAAATGAAGGAAATGTTTGCCCAGTTTCTGAAGGACATCAAGAGTGAGATGCAAGAAATGATGCAGGAAATGAAGAACGAAATAAGCAACCTGAAAAGAGAGCTGACAGCAGCAAAGGAGGAGATTAGAGCCCTCAAAGAGAACGGTATCGAGGGTGAGACTCAGAAAATCATCCAGGGAGAAGGTGGTAATAGTATTTTGGAAGAGAATGCCACAATAAAAGCAACATTTGCAGAAATGCTAAAAAAAATTACTCTGAAGTAATGTCTGCAGTGATGGAGGTGGCCATGAAAGCAGGCACCTCACAGGAGCGGCACGCTCCACTAGCCAACTGTTGGATATGAAAAGGTCAGTGTTTGCTGTGAGTTATAAAGAGCAGGAAGGCTCCAATAGGAGAGAGTGGAATGAAAAGGGCAAAGCGGCAGTGAATGAATACTGAAGGCACTAGACATGGAAGGGGATGAGCATAGCATTAAGAAAGTTTTCAGGCTAGGATGGTACAACAAAGACCGAGACCGAGTGATAAAGATAGTGGTTGCAAACGAGAGCACAAAGGAGAAGATTCTATCAAAGAAGAGCTCCCTGAAAAATGGGGAGAATTAAAAATGTATTCCTCCAGAGAGACATGACGAGGGAGGATAAAGCCGTGGCGGAAGAAGCAAGGAAGAGGCGCAGGGAGAGAGGGAAAACCAGGAAGTCACAGCTCCCAACACAACACCCCCAGAGGCGAGGGGGGAACCCACAACCAGCTTCCTAGTAACACCAACGGGGAGGACAACCCCGCCACCCTCCTCTGCATAGAAAACCCCCCTATCCCAAACCCTCCATGCCCCCACTCAAATGTCTGCCAAATCTCCCTTCCCCTGCACCAATCCCCACCCTTCTACCCCACCCCTCCTCCCGTCGAGTCCCCCTCTCTCCTCCCGCCGAGTCCCCTCCCCCCCTTTCACCCCATACCCTCCCTGTCCCTCCCCCTTCACTGGATCCCCCGCCCTCATCCAGTATCCTCTGAGACCCTGTTATCCTTCTCACAGGTCCTCACACCCATAGAACAGCTTCCCCCATCAGCAGAACACTCACCAAGGAGGCGATTCGAGAAGGGACAAAAGAAAGTGAGCCTCAAAGCAATGTACACTAACATAGATGGAAGTACAAATAAAGCAATGAGCTTGGAGAATGGGTACTAGAGGAAAATCCAGACATAATAGCCCTCACAGAAACAAAGCTAACGAAAACGATAACAAATGCAGTGTTCCCACAGGACTATTATGTTATGAGGAAAGAGAGGGAAGGAAGAGGTGGTGGTGGTGTAGCTCTGCTGGTAAGAAAAGGCTGGGATTTTGAGGAGATGGTTTTTCAGGGTTGTGAAGGTTTCAGTGACTACATAGCAGGTACCATAACAATGGAGGGAAAAAATTATACTCGTAGTCATATATAATCCACCACCAAATGACAGAAGACCCAGACAGGAATATGATAGAAACAACATGGCAACCATTCACATAATAGAAAGAGCAGCTTCTGTTGCTAGCAGGAATGGATCTGGACTACTAATTAAGGGAGACTTCAACCATGGGAAGATAGATTGGGAGAACAGAGATCCGCATGGAGGACCAGAAACATGGAGAGCTAAGCTGCTGGATGTGGCAACAAGAAACTTTCTAAGCCAGCACATCAAGGAACCAACAAGAATGAGAGGAGAAGATGAACCAGCAATGCTTGATTTGATATTTACCCTAAATGAGTGGGATATAAGGGAAGTTAAGATGGAAGCGCCCTTGGGAAGGAGTGATCACAGTGTATTGAACTTTGAGTTCCTGGTAGAGCTAGGAATTATCTCCCACCAAAAAGAACTAGAATCAAAGGCTGGCATACTGAAAGGGGAATTATGAACAGATGAAAGTTTCCTAAGGGAAATACCTTGGGACACAGACCTCAGAGCTAAGTCTGTACAGGATATGATGGCCTATGTCCCCAAAGGTGTCAGGAGGCAGTAAGCAGATACATCCCGGCCCAAAGGAAAAATCCGAAAAGCAAAAGAATAATCCATGGTATAATAGGGCATGTATGGAAGCAAAGAAACTGAACAAAAGGGCATGGAGGAACTTCCGGAATAACAGAACACCAGAAAGCAGAGAGAGATGCCAGAGAACCAAGAATGAGTATGTCAGAGTGAGAAGAGAAGCAGAGAAAATTTCTGAAAATGATATAGCAAACAAAGCCAAGACCGAACCAAAGCTACTCCACAGTCACATCAGAAGGAAAATAGCACTGAAAGAACAGGTAGTGAAACTTAGAACACTCGAGGACAGGTATACAGGGAATGACAAAGAGGTGTGTGAAGAACAGAACAAGAGGTTCCAGGAGGTCTTCACAACAGAACAAGGTGAGGTCACTGTGCTAGGAGAAAGGGAAGTAAACCAGGCGCTTGGAAGGTTCGAAATTACGAGAGAGGAGGTCAAGAGACACCTGCTGGATCTGGATGTTAGAAAGGCTGTGGTCCAGACGGGATCTCGCCATGGGTACTGAAAGAGTGTGCAGAGGCACTTTGCTTGCCACTCTCCATAGTGTATAGTAGGTCACTGGAGAGGGAGACGTACCAGAAATATGGAAGACGGCGAATGTGGTCCCAATATACAAAAAGGCGACAGGCAAGAGGCACTGAACCACAGGCCAGTGTCCTTGACTTGTATACCATGCAAGGTGATGGAGAAGATCGTGAGAAAAAACCTGGTAACACATCTGGAGAGAAGGGACTTCGTGACAAAACGCCAACATGGGTTCAGGGAGGGTAAATCTTGCCTGACTGGCTTAATAGAATTGTACGACCAGGTGACAAAGATTAAGCAAGAAAGAGAGGGCTGGGCGGACTGCATTTCTTGGATTGTCGGAAAGCCTTTGACACAGTACCGCATAAGAGGCTGGTACATAAGCTGGAGAGACAGGCAGGTGTAGCTGGTAAGGTGCTCCAGTGGATAAGGGAGTACCTAAGCAATAGGAAGCAGAGAGTTACGGTGAGGGGTGAGACCTCCGATTGGCGTGAAGTCACCAGTGGAGTCCACAAGGCCTCTGTACTCGGTCCTATCTTGTTTCTGATATATGTAAATGATCTCCCGGAGGGTATAGATTCATTTCTCTCAATGTTTGCAGACGATGCCAAAATTATGAGAAGGATTAAGACAGAAGAGGACTGTTTGAGGCTTCAAGAAGACCTAGACAAGCTGAAGGAATGGTCGAACAAGTGGTTGTTAGAGTTTAACCCAACCAAATGTAATGTAATGAATATAGGTGTAGGGAGCAGGAGGCCAGATACAAGGTATCATCTGGGAGAGGAAATTCTTCAGGAGTCAGAGAAAGAAAAAGACTTGGGGGTTGATATCATGCCAGACCTGTCTCCTGCAGCCCATATCAAGAGGATAACATCAGTGGCACATTCCAGGCTGGACAACATACGAATGGCATTCAGAAACTTGTGTAAAGAATCATTCAGAACTTTGTATACCACATATGTCAGGCCAATCCTGGAGTATGCAGCACCAGGTTGGAGTCCATATCTATTCAAGGATAAGACTAAACTGGAAAAGGTTCAAAGGTTTGCCACCAGATTAGTACCCGAGCAGAGAGGTATGAGCTAAGAGGAGAGACTACGGGAATTAAACCTCACTTCGCTGGAAGACAGAAGAGTTAGGGGGGACATGATCACCACATTCAAGTTTATGAAGGGAATTGATAGGGTAGATAAAGACAGGCTATTTAACACAAGGGGCACATGCACTAGGGGACACAGGTGGAAACTGAGTGCCCAAATGAGCCACAGAGATATTAGAAAAACTTTTTAGTGTCTGAGTGGTTGACAAATGGAATGTATTAGGAAGTGATGTGGTGGAGGCTGATTCCATACACAGTTTCAAATGTAGATATGATAGAGCCCAGTAGGCTCAGGAATCTGTACACTGTTGTATGACAGTTGAGAGGCGGGACCAAAGAGCCAAAGCTCAAACCCCGCAAGCACATTAGGTGAGTACAATTAGGTGAGTACAAACTCACTCTCTCTCTCTCTCTCTCTCTCTCTCTCTCTCTCTCTCTGTCATAGGGAAAAACATGGCAGAGAGGCTAACTCGGGGAAACAAACACAGGAGGACAAATATGACAGGATCATTCCCAGAGGAAGGGGAAAGACAGAAAGTCTGGATTAAGGATATAATCGAACAAATGTGGAAAGATTTCAGTGATGGAATGAGGGTAATGAGGGAGACAGTAACCAGCCTGCGGGATGAGCTGAAGGCAGTAAAGGAGGAATAAAAAGCCTGAGAGAGTATCTTACTCCATACCAGATGCAAACCACCCCTCAGGAAGGTGGTAATGTTCTTGTAGAGGGGACTTCTACAATACAACCCTCATTTGTAGAATTGTTTAAAAAGAACCCTGAAGCTAGGTCTGTAGTAAGGGAAGTTGCCATGGAAGTGGACTCTTCTCAGGAAGCAGCTAGATGTACTAGCTGGCTGATAGAGAGAAAAAGAGCAGTAGTAGTAGCAGGCATTAAGAGCAATCAGGGACCATCCGAGCAGAGAGGAGAAACAAGGACAAAAAGGCATTTACTAAGATCCATAACGAGGTAAGGGTGGAGAGGGCTGACCAGAATATCGAAAAGGTTTTCAGGCTTGGAAAGTACAACAAAGACAGAGACCGATTGATAAAGGTGGTATTCATTAGCGAGAACACAAAAGAGGACCTGTTAGCAGAGAAGAGCAGACTAACAATTGCACCAAAGTTCAGAAAAGTATTCCTGCAGAGGAATATGACAAGGGACGAGAGAATGAGGGCAGCAGATGCGAGGAAGGAGTGCAGGGAGAAAGAAAGAAGTCAGGGAACCACAACCCCAAACCCTACAATCCCAGATGGGAGTGGGGAAACCTCCACAAGAAGTTCAACAGGTACAGGGAGAGGAGAGAGATCCTACCTGCCCCAACTCCTGCCAGCCCCTATTAAATGCCCACCTAGGACATCCTTCCCCACTCACCCCCTTCCCCAGGACCTCCCTTCTCCCCAACCCCCCAAGCCCTCCCTTCTCCCCCATGCCCTTCCGTCTCCCCACCCCCCCTAAGCCCTCCACTCTCCCCCACCTCCCTAAGCCTTCGATTCTCCCCCACCCCTCTAAGCCCGCCCATCTCCCCCACTTCCCTATGCCCTCCCTTCTTCCTCACCCCCCTCAGCTCTCCCTACCCCCCACCTCCCAAGCTCTCCCCCCCCATACCCCCTCATGCCCTCCCTCCCCTCATATCCCCCCACGCCTCCGCGACTCACCCTCCCCCCCTAGCCTCCCCTTCTCACAATGCTCTTTCTTCCCCCTCATCCCCCCAAACCCTCTCTCCTCCACCACCCTCCCCGTACCAGATCCTCCCAGCCCCCGCACACCCCAGATCCCCCAGGTCCTCCTCCTGAGGCCTTCCCATCCTGAACCCTCCCTGCTTCCCTGATTAAGGGGGGTCATCAGCCACTGAGGAAGGACAGAAGAGAGTCAGTTTCAGGGTGATGTACTCGAATATAGATGGGATTACAAGCATGGCAAGAGAACTAATAGAAAGAGCACAAGAAGTAAACCCAGATGTAATTAGACTCACAGAAGCATAACTCTCAGAAATCATAACGAATGCAGTGTTTCCCCAGGACTACACAGTTATAAGGGTAGAGAAGAAAGGTAGGGGAGGAGGCGGAGTGGCCCTACTAATGAAAAAGGAATGGAGTTTCAAGGAGATGGCTATCCCGGGCTGCGAGGGATTCAGAGACAACATAACATGCACCATGACAATTTGAGAACCAAGAATAGTAGTACCAGTGATATATAACCCACCATCAAATGACAGGAGTCCCAGGCCAGAGTATGACAACAACAACATGGCAGTTAACACTATAATTGAGAGGGCAGCCTCTGCTGCCTGTAGAAATAACTCCCACCTGCTCATCATAGGGGATTTCAATCATGGAAGGATTGACTGGGAGAACAAGGAACCGCATGGAGGCGAGGATACGTGGAGTATCCTCGCCTCGAATGATTATTTGATTGGAAGTGGCGGCAAGAAATTCCAATCATTCCAAGTGTTTGGAATGATTGGAAGTGGCGGCAAGAAACTTCTTAAGCCAGCATGTCAGGGAACCCACTAGGATGAGAGGAAACGATGAACCAGCGAGACTTGACCTAGTCTTAACTCTGACATAAGGGATATCGGTTTCGAGGCCCCGGTAGGAATGAGCGACCACAGTGTACTGACGTTAGAGTATCTGGTTGAAGAAGGGTTAAGAAAATCGAGGAGAAGAACTGAAAACAAAAGACTGGCATTCCGAAAGGGAAACTATGAAGAGATAAGGAAATTCCTAACAGACATAATATGGGAAACTGAGCTCAGAGGAAAGACGGCCTAAGACATGATGGACAACATCAGGCAGAAGTATAAGGAGGCAGCAGACAAGTTTGTCCCGGTCCAAAAGGAAAACAACGAAATGCATATGAGAAACCCATGGTTTAACCAGATGTAAGCTAGCTAAGCAGCAAAGTAAAAGGGCGTAGAGAAAGTATAGAAACAACAGGACACTCGAGAGCCAGAGAAAGATACCAGAGTGCCGGGAATGAATATGTCAGGATGAGAAGAGAGGCCGAAGGGCAATAAAAAAATGACATCACAAGCAAGGCCACGACTCAACCTAAATTGCTGCACAGCCACATCAGGAGAAAAACAACAGCAAAGGAACTGGTAATGAAATTTAGGATAGGGGCAGAAAGATTCACTACAAATGACAAGGAAGTGTGCGAGGAACTGAATAAGAAGTTCCAGGAGGTCTTCACATTAGGGCAAGGAGAAGTTCCAGAGATGAGAGAGGGAATAGTTATCCAGGAACCAGAAAAAGAGTTTGAGGTTTCCAGTGGGAATGAAAGGAAACTCTTGCTAGAGTTGGATGTGACAAAGGCTATAGGCCCAGATGGAATCTTCCCATGGATACTAAAGGAAGGAGCAGAAGCACTGTGCCTGCCACTCTCCGTAGTGTATAACAAATCACTGGTAACAGGGGAATTGCCAAAAATTTGAAATATTGGTAATGTTGTCGCAATATACAGGAAGGGAGATAGACAGGAAGCACTGAACTACAGGCCAGTGTCCCTAACCTGCATACCATACAAGCTGATGGAGAAGTTTGTGTGAAAAAAGCTTGTGGAACATCTGGAGCGAAAGAACTTTGTAACACAGCATCAACATGGGCTCAGGAATTGCAAGTTCTGCCTCACAGGATTAATTGAATTCTATGACCAAGCAATAAAAATAAGGCAAGAAAAAGAGGGGTTGACAGACTGCATACTTTTGGATTGTCAGAAAACCTTTGACACAGTACCTCACAAGATGCTAGTGAAAAAGCAGGAGAAAAAGCAGGCTGAAAATTTGCCTGAAAATGGCATATTTGCCATTTGCAGGCAGGAGTGAAAGGGAAAGTACTCCATTGGATAAGGGAGTACCTAAGCAACAGAAGACAGCGAGTCAGTGTGAGGGGTGAGGCCTCAGATTGGCGAGACGTCACCAGTGGAGTCCCGCAGGGTTCAGTCCTTGGACCTATACTGTTTCTGAAATATGAAAATGATCTCTCAGAAGATATAGAATCGTTTCTCTCATTGTTTGCTGATAATGCAAAAATTATGAGGACGATAGTAGGAGGCTACAAGATGACCTAGACAGACTGAATGAATGGTCCAACAAATAGCTACTAAAGTTCAACCCGTGTAAATGCACGGTCATGAAACTAGGCAGTGGAAAAATGAGGCCAGACACAGTATACCGAATGAGAAATTAAGTTCTTCATAAAACGGACAAAGAGAAAGATCTAGGAGTTGATATCACACCAAACCTGTCTCCTAAAACCCACATAAAAAGAATTACATCTGCGGCATACGCGAGGGCTGGCTACCATCAGAACAGCCTTCAGGAACCTGTGTAAGGTTTCAGAACATTGTACACAGCATATGTAAGGCCAATCCTGGAGTATGCGGCCCCAGCATGGAGCCCGTACCTTGTCAAGCATAAGACGAAGCTGGAAAAAATTCAGAGGTATGCCACTAGGCTAGTCCCAGAACTAAGAGGCATCAGTTACGAGGAAAGACTGCGTGAAATGCACCTCACGACACTGGAAGACAGAAGAGTAGGAGGAGACATGATCACTACCTACAAAATTCTCAGAGGAATGGACTGGGTAGATATGGATAAACTGTTTAACAAGGGTGGTTTGCGAACAAAGGACACAGGTGGAGACTGAGTACCCAAATGAGCCACAGGGACGTTAGAAAGAACTTTTTCAGTGTCAGAGTAGTTAACAGATGGAATGCTTTAGGCAGTGATGTGGTGGAGGGTGACTCCATACATAGTTTCAAATGTAGATATGATAGAGCCCAGTAGGCTCAAGAATCTGTACATCAGTTGATTGACGGTTGAGAGACGGGACCAGAGAGCCAGAGCTCAACCCCCGGAAGTACAAATAGGTGAGTACAACTAGGTGAGTACACACACACAGCCCCATAAAGCAGCCCGTAGCAGCTGGATAACTCCCAGGTACCTACTTACTGCTGTGTGAACAGAGACATGAGGGTAAAAGAAACTCTGCCCATTTGTATTCTACCTCGGCCGGGAATCGAACCCGAGACCTTAGGACTACGATTCCAGAGCGCTGTTTACTCAGCCGCGAGTCCTACAAGGTATGTATGTGTGCATTTGTACTCATGAAGTTGTGCTTGGGGGAGTTGAGCTCTGGCTCTTTGGTCCTGCCTCTCGACTGTCAATCAACTGGTGTACAGGTTCCTGAGCCTAGCGGGCTCTATCATATCTACATATGAAACTGTTTGGAGTCTGCTTCCACCACTCCGCTGCCCAATGCATTCCATCTGCTAAACTTCTCTGACAATGAAAAAGTTCTTTCAAACGTCCCTGTAGCTCATTTGGGTATTACGCTTCCACCTATGATCCCTGGGTTCGCATACCACCCGTGCTAAACAGTTTATCTTTATCTACCCTATCAATTTCCCTGAGAATTTTATAGATAGTGATCATGTCTCACCTAACTCTTCTGTCTTCCAGTGTCGTGAGTTTTAGTTCCAGTAATCCTCGTTGCCCATACCTCTCAGCTCGGGGACTAGCCTGGTGGCATACCTCAGAACCTCTTCTAACTTAGTTTTGTTTTGGCTAGTTTTGGCATTTGGTTTTGATTAATTCTTGTTTCCTTTTCTATGTTCCTGGGTTTAGTGGCTTGTCAAGTGTGCTAACCGGTTCGCCCTATATCTACCTAACATTAAATGACCAGAAATGTGGTAAGAAACGGGTTTCGGTAAGACCCTTGTTTGGATGTTGATTGCATGTTGATGTTGGAAGAAGCACTAATTTGATCTCCATAACACTTCATCCAAAGAAGAATTATAGGAGCTAAATTTGCTCCTGCCACTAAGTTCTTAAACAATGGCTCACCTCCCTCACCACTGACGCTCCTGGCTCTCTTTGTCCAGATGTCAATAAGTGATAGTAGAGTCACATTTACTTTACTTCGATACTTATAATTAAGTTAATTCAAATGAGATGTTTTTATGATGTAATAAGTCCAAAAACTACTGTATTTAAGAATAATTCCCAACAGAATATTTGGTGAATTTATAGCACTATGTGGCAATGATATCCCATTTTCTATTGAAGGAAAATTCCACTACAAGCTACATTTTCTATGGGTTAGCTTGTGTATACAACAGCAGCAATATTATCTGCTTATTGTATTTAATATTAGTAAATAGTGTCGGGTTTTCCGACACTAGTAGCCATTTGATGGACCATTCCTCCCGTATGTCCAGGTCATCCTGTAGCCTCTTGTTGTCCTCATCTGTCGTAATCCTTTTCATAATTTTAGCATCATCAGCAAACATTGAGAGGAATGAGTCTATACTTTCTTGATGATCATTCACTTATATCAGAAACAAGTTCTTGTACCGAGCCCTATAGGTGTGTGTGTCTGTGTGTATGTGAATGTGTTTGTACTCGCCTATTTGTGATTGCGGGGGTTGAGCTGTGTCTCTTTGGTCCCGCCTCTCAACTGTCAATCAACTGGTGTACATATTCCTGAGCCTACTGGGATCTATCATATCTACATTTGAACCTGTGTATGGAGTCAGCCCCCACCACATCACCTCCTAGTGCATTCCATTTACTAACTACTCTGACACTGAAAAAATTCTTTCTAATGTTTCTGTGGCTCATTTGGGTACTACGTTTCCAGCTGTGTCCCCTTGTTCGTGTTCCACCCGTGCTGAAGAATTTGTCTTTGTCCACCCTGTCAGTTCCCCTGAGAATTTTGTAGGTGATTATCATGTCTCCCCTTACTCTTCTTTTTTCCAGGGACGTGAGGTTCAGCTCCTTCAGCCTTTCCTCGTAGCTCATACCTCCTAGTTCCGGGACAAGTCTGGTGACATACCGCTGAATCTTCTCTAACTTTGTCTTGCGTTTACCTAGATATGAACTCAAGACAAGAGCTGCATATTCCAGGATTGGTCTGACATAAGTGATATACAGGGTCCTGAACGAATCCTTACACAAGTTTCTAAAGGCAGTTCTTATGTTGGCCAACCTAGCATATGCCGCTGATGATATCCTTTTGATGTAGGCCTCTGAGGACAGGTTTGGTGTGATATCAACCCCAGATCTTTCTCTCTATTTGACTGTTGCAGGATTTTACCTCCCAGATGGTACCTTGTGTTCAGCCTTCTGTCCCCTTCGTCTAATTTCATTACTTTATACTTTCCTGAGTTGAACTTTAGCAGCCATTTTCTAGACCATTCCTTCAGTTTGTCCAGGTTATCCTGTAGTCTCTGTCTGTCTTCATCTGTCTTGATTCTTCTCATAATTTTTGCATCATCAGCAAACATGGTTGCTGATGTGCTGATTTCCAACTTCCAACTCAGACTCCGCTGGTGACATCTCGCCACTCTGATGTCTCTCCCCTAACAGGGGAGAGACATCAGACTCGCTGTTTCCTGTTGCTTAGATACTTCCTTATCCACTGGAGCACCTTTCCTTTTACTCCTGCCTGTTGCTCCAACTTTTGTAACAGCCTTTTATGGTGTACTGTGTCAAAGGCTTTCCTGACAGTCCAAGAAAATGCTGTCTGCCCACCCTTCTCTTTCTTGCCTAATTTTTGTTGCTTGGTCATAGAATTATATTAAACCTGTGAGGCACGGTTTACCATCTCTGAACTCATGTTGGTGGTTTGTCACAAAACTATTTCCCTCCAGATGCTCTACGAGCCTTTTCCTCACGATCTTCTCCATCACCTTGCATGGTATACAAGTTAGGAAACTGGCCTATAGTTCAGTGCCTCTTGCCTGCCACCCTTTTTGTATATTGGGACTACATATACCGTTTTCCAACTTTTCGGTAGGTCTCCTGTTTCCAGTGACCTGTTATACACCATAAAGATTGGCTCTTAGTGACTCTGCACCTTCTTTTAATATCCACGGTGAGATTCTCTCAGATCCAACAGCCTTTGTCACATTCAGCTCCAACAGATTCCTTTTGTCCTCATCACTGGTAAGGTCTAATTCCTCCAAGGTTGCTTGGTTTGCCTCATTTAGTGCAGGGGCTTCTCCTTGTTCTTCTATGAAGACCTCCTGGAATCTCCTGTTGAGTTCTTCACACACCTCCATGTCATTCTCTGTGTATCTGTTCTCCCTTTTTCTCAGTTTCATCACATGTTCCTTCACTGCTGTTTTCCTCCTGATGTGGCTGTGGAGCAGCTTTGGTTGGGCCTTGGCTTTACGCGCTATGTCATTTTCAAAATTTCTCTCTGCTTCTCTCCTCACTCTGAGGTACTCATTCTTGGCCCTCTGGTATCTCTCCCTGCTCTCTGGTGTTCTGTTATTCCTGTAGTTTCTCCATGTTCTTTTACTCAATTGCTTCGCTTCCTTTCATTCCTGGTTGAACCATGGATTCTTCTGTTTTTTTCGTTTTTCTCCTTTTGGACTGGGATAAACTTATCTGTAGCTTCCTGGCACTTCTGGGTGACATAATCCATCACATCCAGTACAGTCTTCTCTCTGAGTTCTGTTTCCCATGGTATTTCCATGAGAAAGTTTTTCATCTCATCATATTTTCCTCTTCGTTAATTTAGTCATTTCCCTTCCGATCCCATCCATGGATATGTTATCCCTACCTCCACCAGATACTCAAATATGAATAATCTGAGGTCACTCATTCCTATTGGGGCTTCAAATTTGACTTCCCTTAATTCTGATTCATTCAATGTAAATATCAGGTCGAATCTAGCTGGTTCATCATTGCCTCTCATTCTTGTGGGTTCTCTGAAGTGCTGGCTTAGAATGTTCCCTATTGTCACTTCCAAGAGTTTAGCTCTCTATGTATCTTCACCTCTATGTGGGTCCCCATTCTCCCAGTCTATCGTTCCATGGTTAAAATCACCCATGATTAAGAGTCTGGAGCCACTCCTGCAGGAAACTGAAGCTGCTCTCTCTATTATATTAATGATTGCCATGTTGTTTCTATCAAACTTCTGTTTGGGTCTTCTGTCATTTAGGGGAGGGTTGTAAATGACCGCAACTATTATCTTAGGTCCACCCATTTTCATAGTTCCTCTTATGTAATCTCTGAACCCGTCACAGCCCGGAATTTCTATCTCATCAAATCTCCAGTCCTTCCTTATTAGCAGGACCACTCCTCCACCTCCTCTGCTTTCCCTCTCTTTCCTCGCTATCTGGTAGTCCTTTGGAAACACAGCATCTGTTATGACTCCTGACAATTTTGTTTCCGTGAGTCCTATTACATCTGGGTTCTCTTCTTGTACCCATTCTGCCAGTTCACTTGCTTTATTGGTAATCCCATCGATGTTTGAGTACATTACCTTGAAGCTCACTTTCCTGTATCCATTTTCACTCTCTTTCCCCACAAGTGTAGGAAGTTGTTGAATGGGCATTGCTACTTGGGTAGGCTGAGCCTCCTGTGAGGTAGTTGCCAGGGGTTTAGGGGAAGATGAGATGAGGGATGGAGGGCTTTGGTCTTGCCCAGGCCTGCTTGGGTCAGGAAGAATTCCTGGGGGTGAGGGGCAAGGAGTGCACGGGGGTTGGGGGGTAGGGTTTGCTCGGGGTGATGACACTCTCTCCTGTGGTGTAATTGACAGGAGTTTGGGGGGAGGTCGGGTGGGGGGATGGAGGGCTTAGGTCTCGCCTGGGCCTGCTTGGGCCAGGAAGAAGAGCAGGGGATGGGAAGGCAGGGGATACTGGGGATAAGGGGAGAGGGAGGATTTGGGTGATATGGTGGGCATTGTGCAATGCCAAGGAAGGATATGTGCTGGGGGTAAGAAGGAGCCATAAGCGGTGGTGAGTTGGGGTGTTGCAGTCCCCTCTGGGGTTCCTAAATTGCTGGATTGAGTTTCCCCACTCCCCTCCGGGATTGCTGGGTTGGAGGCTGAAGTTCCCTGGTTCTCTTCCCTCTCGCTGTGCCTTTTCCTTGCATCTGTGGCCCTTATTATCTCGTCTCTGGTCATGTCCCTTTGAAGGTATACATCTTTGTAATTCCTTACATTTTTCAGTTTCCTCTTATTTACTAGGATGTCCTCTTTGATGGCTTTGTTCCTGAATGCTACCTTGATCGATCTCTTTTTTTGTCTTTGTTGTACTGGCCAATCCGGAAAATCTGTTGTTTGTCTCGTTCAGCCCCTTCCATTTGTATCTCCTTTCGTATCCATGACACTGCAGCTTTGTCCTTAGTCCTCCATTCTGCTTTCTTGGATTGGAACCCTCTTGTTTCTAAATACCTACCGCTAGTACAGCTCTTTTCCTTTCCATTAGCTGGCTCATGCATCTCGCTGCCTCTTGTGAAGTTACTGCTTTCATTTCAACTTCCTTGACTGTGAACATGGCATCGGGACTCTTCAGTATTTCAGCAAAGGTGGCGCTCATTGTAGGAGTCCCTGCCATTGCTACATTCCCTATTACCTGGGGGCTGTTTACCTGGCCCTGAGTCTGAGCAGGGCTTGCTTTTAGGGTTTTTATCTCCTCTTGGGCTGCATTCAGTTCTATTTGCAGCTTACTTATAGTTTCCCTCGTGTTCTTCAATTCCCCACTGATTTCCTTCCATGCATGAGCAATCATCTCCATGTACGGCTGGTCTTGTTCCTCTCCTCCAACTTTGTTCTGTTGTCTTACCATCCTTCTTGACCTGTGTGTGTTTATGGGAGTGTATGTGTGTGTTTGTGTGTAGAGAGTAAGTGTGTGGGTAGAGGGTGTGGGTGTGTATGTGTGTAGAGAGTAAGTGTGTGGGTAGAGGGTGTGGGTGTGTATGTGTGTAGTGACTGAGTGTGTGTGTGTAGTGGGTATGTGTGGGGGGGGGGTTCTAGGGAGAGAGAGAGAAAGATTCTGTGTGTGTGTGTGTATGTTTATGTATATGTGTGTGTGTGTGTGCGTGTGTGTGTGTGTGTGTGTGTGGGTGTGTGTGTGTGTGTGTGTATGTGTGTGTATTCACCTAGTTGTGTTTGCGGGGGTTGAGCTTTGCTCTTTCGGCCTGCCTCTCAACTGTCAATCAACTGTTTTTACTAACTACTTCCCCCTCCCCCACGCACACACCAGGAAGCAGCCCATAACAGCTGACTAACTCCAAGGTACCTATTTACTGCTAGGTAACAGGGGCATTCAGAGTGAAAGAAACTTTTGCCCATTTGTTTCTACCTGGTGCGGGAGTCGAACCCGCGCCACAGAATTACGAGTCCTGCGCGCTATCCACCAGGTTACTAGGCCCCCCCATTCCTGTGTGTGTGTGTGAGTGTGTAATTACCTAAGTGTAATTACCTAAGTGTAGTTACAGGATGAGAGCTACGCTCGTGGTGTCCCGTCTTCCCAGCACTCTTTGTCATATAACGCTTTGAAACTACTGACGGTCTTGGCCTCCAACACCTTCTCACCTAACTTGTTCCAACCGTCTACCACTCTGCTTGCGAAAGTGAATTTTCTTATATTTCTTCGGCAACTGTGTTTAGCTAGTATATATATATGACCTCTTGTTCTTAAAGTTCCAGGTCTCAGGAAATCTTCCCTATCGATTTTATCAATTCCTGTTACTATTTTGTATGTGTGTGTACTCACCTATTTAGTTAAACGAGAAGATCTGAGATCAGGATGGGGCTCGAACCGGTGTCCAGAAGAACCCCAGACTCTCGCCTCTAGCCATTGGACCACAGATCTCCTCAGTGTGTGTGTGTGTGTGTGTGTGTTTGTATGTATGTGTGTGTGTACTCACCTAGTTGTACTTTCGGCGGTTGAGCTTTGTCTCTTTGGTCCCATCTCTCAACTTTCAATCAATTGGTGTACAGATTCTGGAGCCTATTGGGCTCTATCAAATCTACATATGAAACTGTGTATGGAGTCTTCCTCCACCTCATCACTGCCTAATGAATTCCATTTTTTAACTACTCTGGCACTGACCAAATTCTTTCTAATGTCTCTGTTGCTCATTTGGGTATTTAGTTTCCACCTGAGTCCTATTGTGTTCCACCCATATTAAATAGTTTGCCTTTGTCCACCCTGTCAATTCACCTGAAAATTTTGTAGGTATTGATCGTGTCTTCCCTTATTGTCGGAAAACCCGATACCATTTAATAATATTACAATTCAACAGGCAGATAATATTGCTGCTGCATTGTATACACAAGTTAACCATAGAAATTATAGCTTGTAGTGGAATTTTCCGTCAATAGAAAACGGGATATCATTGTCACATAGTACGATAAATCCACCAGCTATTCTGTTGGGAATTATTCTTAAATACATTAGTCTTTGGACTTTGTACATCATAAAAACATCTCATTTGAATTAACTTAATTATCAGTACCAAAATAGAGTAATGTGACCCTTCTATCACTTACTGACATCTGGACAAAGTGAGCCAGGAGCGTCAGTGGTGAGGGAGTGGTCAGCTATTGTTTGTTAAGACAGAGTCGTTGGAGCGAGTTCAGCTCCTATAATTTCTCTTGGATGAAGTGTTATGGAGATCAAAGTGTTCTACCATCATCAACACGCTGTCAACAACCACAAGGGAAGTGTCTTACCGAAACCCATTTATCTAATCATTTCTGGCCAGTTAATGTTAGTAGATATAGGGAGAACCGGTTAGACCACAAATGATCGACTCAAACCAGGTAATTAACCCTTGGCCCTTATCTAATATACAGTATTTTCTCTGATATAGCTGTCATATATTAGGATTCCGGCTTTATAGCTAGTGCCCTTTGACAGGACAAGAAGAGGAAGCAAGGCTTGATACAACAGTTACTTGTGTGATGGAAGCAAGCCTCATACGAGGATAATTTGGTGTCTACATCCCAGTTATACCTGGTGGACTAAGCCTGCTGTACAATAAGATAAGGCACCTCCAATTTAGTACTAATATATGTAGTTAATACTGTAGTTTGATTGGCTGCACATATACAAATTTAAAATAAACCCCCCTTAATGTGCAAGGATCGATTTGTGAGATTATTGCAGAAATACAGTCCACTTAACATCATACCAATTGCTATCGAAATATATAAATTAACGTAAATATAAATTCTATATAAATTCATATAAATCAAATATACATAAATCTCACAGGACGGTTTCCACACTTATTCTTCTGTCTTCTAGTGTCGAGATGTTTAGCTTGCATAGTCTTTCCTCATAGATCATACCTCTCAGTTCTGAGACTCTTCTGGTAGCATATATCTAAATCTTCTCTAACTTTGCCTTGCAATTAACTAGGTATGGATTCCAGGCTGGAGCTGCATACTCCAGGATTGGTCTGGCATAAGTGGTATACAAGGTCTGGAACGATTATTTTCACAAGTTTCTAAAGGCAGTTCTTATGTTGGCCAATCTAGCATATGCTTTTGATGATATCCTTTTGATCTGGGTCTCTGGGGACAGGTTCGTTTTGACAGGTTCAACCCCAGATCTTTCTCTCTATTTGACTCTTGCAGGATTTCATCTTCCAGACTGTACCTTGTGTTCAGCCTCCTGCTTCCTTCGCCTAATATCATTAATTTACACTTTCTCGAGTTAAACTTTAGTAGGCATTTTCTAGACGAATTAATCCAGTTTATCCAGGTCGTCCTGTAGTCTCTGTCTATCTTCATCTGTCTTGATTCTTCTCATAATTATTGCATCATCAGCAAACATTGAGAGGAATGAGTCTATATCATCTGGAAGATCGTTTACATATATCAGAAACAGGATGGGATCAAGTACAGAGCCCTGTGGGACTCCGCTGGTGACATCTCGCCCTCTGATATCTCTCCCCTCACAGTTACTCGCTGTTTCCTGTTGCTTAGATACTTCCTTATCCACTGGAGCACCCTTACCTTTCACTCCTGCCTGTGTGTGTCACACTCGCTGGCCAGGCCTTGGGGTGAGAGGACGTGCGCGCCTCCTCTCCCCTCTAGGGTCAAGTCCCTCGTCCCCAGCCTTGTGCTGTGATCGCCGGGGCGGTATCGTCACAATACTACTGTGCTGCTGAGTGTTCCGACACTATTGCATAAGTCACTAGTATCAGAGGAACCCTAGAGTGAACTAGTGAGTGGCGCCTGAGGCTTGGAGGCAGGCCAGCCTGCCCCCACCGCTCCCTTAGGGGGAAGCCTACCAAACATTAGTGTTTGACGCATTGCTGGTGTTAATAACACAGCATCACCTGTACAGTGTACCTGGGACTCACTGTAAGACTCTCTAACAAGAACCACAGGGCATCAACAGCTTCAGGCAACACTGCTTCAGGCAAGGAGAGTGGTGGGACCGTAACCTGACCCCCACGGGCCTCTGACCCTTGCGGTTAGAACACTGACCGAACGGTCAGCCCTATTCCTTCCCTGGCGGGAGGTTGACAGCCGCCAACACTTCAATGATGCCAGCTTTGTACACAGCAACTGTACATTCCTAGTTATAAGACTTATCTTCCCCACTTTCTCTTATTCTTCTCACTTCGCCATTCCAACAGGTCAAGTGGAACGGTCCAGTGGCCCATGCGGTTACCTGTAAAATCTGGGGGGCCACTTGACTTGGGCATCTGTTTACCCTTGTAGCAGGGCTAGGCTGTCTTAGGGGACATTCTGTCCACATAGGAGAATAAGTCACTGAGGGCTACCCTCTGCGAGTCCCAACCAACCAAGTGGAATATCCAAGTGTTTATCCAAGTCGTCTGAGCACTCTCAAACCCACTGAGAGTGCTCTACCCCTCAGAGCAGGTTTATGACTGTTGGCGCTGATGATTGGTAAGGCATGCTGCCTGCTCTGCCATTTGTCGTGTTAATCATCATCATATGACTATCAATGTACACCAGGTATCGGAAGAGGTTAGAGCAACAATTACCGCCGCCTGAAGAAGCAGGTATGGAGGAGGTAGCTGCTGGACCCTCAGGGCTCTCCCCTACCGTGACCAGTGACACTGTCACCCCACCACCCAGTGATGATGGGTTTGTGGAGGTGGTAAATAAGAGCCAGAGAAGGAAACAAGGGAAACAGAAGCCTGGTGAACAACAGGGTGGAAGGCGTCCCATAGCACCAAGGAGCCAGTACACACGTCTGACCTTCCCTAAAGGCACGAGTGTGGCTGACAGGATTGTGTGGAGTAAGAAACTGAGCGTGGTGTACCCACCTGGCTCTGCAGGCGTGGTACGTCCACATGTCAACTCCCCATATGTGTATGTTTTAAGAGAGAAGCAGCAGGTTGTGGAGGCTCTTCTACAAGGGAAAATAGGTGATGTAAAGCTCTCCCCTCTAGATAATCCAACACGGAACAAGAAGATGGATGAATACCTAGTCTACAGGTACAGTCACGGGTATCCACTAGAGTGGGCCTATGAATTAGACGGGGTACACAAAGCACGAAGATTGACCAAGAATGGTAAGCCTACTGATCAAATAGTCATAGTCTGGAAAAAGCCTGATCCGCCACCTGACCAGTATTGGTTTGGTGGGTTGTATGCGCGCCCCAGCACGTTCAGGGTGTGGGAGCCGAACCCTGTGGAGTGTTACGAGTGCTGTGGCAGTGGCCACATAGCTAAGCACTGCCGGTGCTCCACACCCAAGTGTGCTCTCTGTTCCGGTCCTCATCCACTGAAGGACTGTCAGTATAAGAAGACCAGAGACCAAAGAAAGCAGGAACAGGAGCAACAGAACACTGCAACAGAAGCAGGGCAACAACCTGAAACTGTGGCTCCGTCTAAACCATCGCTGAAGTGTTTCAGATGTGGTACGGAAGGAGTCACCATCTGGCACTCAGACTGTACCAACCGGCCAGCCTCCCTTGGCACAAGGAGGCAAGTGCCCGAGACTCAACAAGTGCCTACTGATGCTGGCTCTAGTACTGTTGACCCACCCCATAGTGGTGACAGTACCAGCAACGCCCCTGACAACACACAACAGCCTGAGGCAACAGTTAAAGGACAGTTGGCAACCTTGCAAGCACAGGTAGCAGAACTGACTGAAACTATACAGAGGCTATGTCAAGCTCCTCCACAAGAGATACAGCAGCCTCCACACTGCTGTGTCACAGCCGTGGCCCGCGCTGGTAAAGGTTCCTGTGGTGGTGGTGACGGCGGCGGCGGCGGCAGCGGCAGCAGCAGCGGCGGCGGCAGCAGCAGCAGCGGCGGCGGCGGCAACAGCAGCGGCAGCAGCGGCAGCGGCAGCAGGAGCAGCGCCGGCAGCAGCGGCAGCAGCAGCAGCGGCGGCGGCGGCGGCAGCGGCAGCAGCAGAGATGAGAGCGACAACGGAGGCGGTGGCAGCGACGCCGTCAGTCAACTCAAGGATGACAGCAGTGTTAGTGACACAGAAACATTAACTGGACGAGGAAGTCGACCTGCATCAGCATATTTTAAAATGATTCATGACCTTAACGAACGCGCTCAAGCCAAGTACGAGAATGAAAATGATAATATTCTGAGTGACAGTAATTATGCCATACGACTTACAGAGAACATTCACTCGCGGACCATCCCGAGTTGCTCAGTGATCAAGAAACTGATGACGTCACCAGATGTTCCTGACGACACCAAACGCCAGGTTGGTGCGGCTCTTTACGTCGTAGAGTCACTTATGGACACATTGTGGCAGTGGGACAAGGACAACAGTGGGACCACCAGTCCCAGGGAGGAACAACACCAAGACGATGGCTGCTGTTGACACAAGGACCATTAAGTTTCTAAGTTGGAACATTCGTAGCATCAACAAAAGACTGAATGATCTAATTGCACATGTTACCAGTAACAACATAGATATAATTGCTTTACAGGAACCCTACACGTCCAATATGATAAACAAAACCCCACCAAAGATCAGAGGGTATGCATCCTATAATAACAGTAACGCTACAGGCCTATTAACATACATCAGAAGTGATTTACCGCACATTCTTGTGAGCACGTCACACAATGTACACACACAGTTCCATCACTTTCATGTACAAACTACAGCAGGCCACTTTTCATTCCTCAACGTATATGCCAGAAGCCAGAAGCTCAATGTAACATTGCTCCCAGATCTAGACAATCATGGGACAATATACATGGGAGATTTTAATGCTAGACATATTACGCTGGGAGACATTACTAACAACGATAATGGATGCAAATTTATCAAATATGTTTATGACAACAGATTAACCGTGTATACTACGGATACCCAAACTCATTTATTGGGAGGCAGACTTGATTATGTAATGGGTAGAAACCTTGTGCAAGATAGGATGGAATGTTCGTTGGTAAATCACTTAGTTTTTTTTTTATTTATATTTTTACATGCAAGCATGCTTATAAGTACAATAAAAACAATACAAACGCAACAATCAGAACAATAAAGCACAAACGTGCAAAACATAAAGGACATAAACATGTACATAAACACAAAAACGCCGGCCGGAAGGGCCGACCACAAATAACAATAATTACAAAACAAAATACAACAATTACAGAACAAAATACAACAATAAATACAAACAAAATTACAACAATGAAGCCAAACATAGCGGAATACAACACAGAAATGATTCCAAAACATTAATAAACAGAACAAGGCTACCAGCACCGCAAACACACACGAGAGGCACCAACATAAAACGAAAAAAGACAATATAATAATAATAATAACAAAAATAATAAGAAAGGAATACAAGTATAAACAAAACTGGAAACCACGACAAAAGCATACACCCAGACCGAGCCACGCCAACAGCCTGAAGGGCACTCAGCACTACACAAACAAGCGCACAACAACATCACACCGGCCAGAAGGACCGACAGCACAGTACAAACCCATCAAAACACAAAGCGCACACAGGCAAACAAAACCCAAAATACACATAAACCAAGACCAATTACACAGAGAAAGCAGAGGAGAACAATAAAAAATAATGAAAGTCATAACATGGCACAATAACAAATTCAAAGTAAAAAACAAAATGTTCTGCACAATAACCCCGCACGTAAGAGGGCAAACAGCAGCCAGAAGGGCACATAATACAATAAATCAAAGAAACATAATTTATGAAAAGGTATAGCCTAAAGTACAATAAACAGGGACATTGGCCTGAAGGGCAAATAAACATCACAGAACATACCAAAGTCCAATACACACTCGATATAAACCATCAAGATTGCGCATACTTTTCCGGCCACTCCGCTGCCGGGAAAAGAACACAATACGCCTCCCACACCAACAGGATGTCTTCCGTAAGAGGGCGACGAAAGGACGTCCGAGGATCGGGCATCGAAAGCGGCACACCCTCAACAAATACCTGAGCCTGTGGAACCCAGACGGTCGAGGGGCACCACGGAACAGGCATCACTAGGGTATGAAAGCGAACAACCAAAGGTTGGTCACCGCATCGTGCTCCACGCCGGAGGCCAAGATGAACGGGACGTGCTTCCCCTTACCGGCGCGGGCAACGGGCAGCGCACTCGTAACCTTTGCAGCCCCACAGGGCTCCGCAGCAACCACCGGACGGGACACCTGCAGGGGCTCCCCTCGCCGAACATCCTTCTTTAGTAACAACACTAGGTCGCGGCCTGCACCAGCACCCCCTCACCAACATCTGGAGGAGCAACCACCCCCACTGCGGGGAACCGCCGACAGAAGAACCAGGAGGGGAATCATACACACAATCCTTTGCATCAGCAGGTACATGGACGTCAGCGACCACCACCTCATCTCCCGAAGACTCCACATCAGCCCATGCAGTAGAAGAACGCTTGGACCGCTTGGGCACCGGGCGCACATCCTCAGAGCCGGAGGCGGACCCAGAACCACGGGCATCACAAGCCGTGCGGACCAACGCCCGTCTCATGACTGCAGCAGCCTCAACCGCAGGGGGAACCGGACCACACACAACAGGAGGCCCCACAGCCACCCAGCACTCAGCGCAGCCTGGACCCGAGGCGAGGTCGCATGCGAGCACGCAGGGCCAGGCGCAGAAACCGAAGACGGGTACGCAGACGGTGAGGAGGGAGCATCAGAAAGGCCCACGGGAGCATCAGGGACAGGAGCAGGAGTATCCACCGAGGGCATCGCAACATCCGGAACAGGGTCGGCGACATTCGGGGGAACTTCCACCACAGGGGGCGCATCATGCGACCCAGGGGGCGCAGCCGCGTCTGGAGAGGCGTCCTCCTCCACAGGAAGTGGTGGAAAGTCCTCCTCGCTGAAGAGGTTCACAGGTGCAGAGGCGGGCGCAGAACATTCAGCAGCTTGATGGCCCGACAGGCCACAACGATAACATGTCCTAGGCTGGCGGGCGTAGAATACACGAACTGTGTACCCCAACAGCCGCACAGAGGACGGAATATCCTCCCGTAGCCTCATACCCAGGGTACGAATGTTCGTCCGGACGCCCTTAAGCGGGCTCGAAGACACCACATTCACACGCACACTCTCAATGGCGCCAAACCGGCCGAAATACCGCCGTAGCAGACCCTCTGGAAACTCTAACGGAGCCCCATGGACGCTGACGTAGGTGAGGGCACCACTCCGATCCGAGATGGAAACAGTGCCCTCACATCCTGTAGAGGCAGAGTCCGCCCCTCGTACCTACGGAGAAATGCACTATACGCCATTTCCTCAGTGAAACTTATTATCACCCGACGGGCCGTCACCAGCTCGACACCGTAGATGTCAATCACAGGCACCTGCAGCTGCTCACACGCCCGTGCAATCTCCGGGTACCCAGCCCGGCTTGAAAATTCCAGGCCCACAGACTGAGCCCGCAATACAGGTGGGATGGTGACCCCATCGTACGCAGGTCCGCCACGTCAGCAAACAGCCAGCCAGGCAACAACACTGGGAGGGCAGCTACGCCCTGCCACCTGGCGACCAAACAGCTAACTACCCTAGCAGTCACGGAGGGACACGTCCGCACTCCACGGCTGCTCAGGGTNGGCTGATAGAGAGAAAAGAGCAGTAGTAGTAGCAGGCATTAAGAGCAATCAGGGACCATCCGAGCAGAGAGGAGAAACAAGGACAAAAAGGCATTTACTAAGATCCATAACGAGGTAAGGGGTGGAGAGGGCTGACCAGAATATCGAAAAGGTTTTCAGGCTTGGAAAGTACAACAAAGACAGAGACCGATTGATAAAGGTGGTATTCATTAGCGAGAACACAAAAGAGGACCTGTTAGCAGAGAAGAGCAGAATAACAATTGCACCAAAGTTCAGAAAAGTATTCCTGCAGAGGAATATGACAAGGGACGAGAGAAGAGGGCAGCAGATGCGAGGAAGGAGTGCAGGGAGAAAGAAAGAAGTCAGGGAACCACAACCCCAACCCTACAATCCCAGATGGAGTGGGAAACCTCCACAAGAAGTTCAACAGGTACAGGGAGAGGAGAGAGATCCTACCTGCCCCAACTCCTGCCAGCTGCTATAAATGCCCACCTAGGACATCCTTCCCACTCACCCCCTTCCCCAGGACCTCCCTTCTCCCCAAACCCCCCAAGCCCTCCTTCTCCCCCATGCCCTTCCGTCTCCCCACCCCCCCCTAAGCCCTCCACTCTCCCCCACCTCCCTAAGCTTCGATTCTCCCCCACCCCTCTAAGCCCGCCCATCTCCCCCACTTCCCTATGCCCTCCTTTTCTCACCCCCTCAGCTCTCCCTACCCCCACCTCCCAAGCTCTCCCTCCCCCCATACCCCCTCATGCCCTCCCTCCCTCATATCCCCCACGCCTCCGCGACTCACCCCCCCCCCTAGCCTCCCTTCTCACATGCTCTTTCTTCCCCCTCATCCCCCCAAACCCTCTCTCCTCCACCACCCTCCCCGTAACAGATCCTCCCAGCCCCCGCACACCCTAGATCCCCCAGGTCCTCCTCCTGAGGCCTTCCCATCCTGAACCTCCCTGCTTCCCTGATTAAGGGGGGTCATCAGCCACTGAGGAAGGACAGAAGAGAGTCAGTTTCAGGTTGATGTACTCGAATATAAATGGGATTACAAGCATGGCAAAGAGAACAAATAGAAAGAGCACAAGAAGTAACCCCAGATGTAATTAGACTCACAGAAGCATAACTCTCAGAAATCATAACGAATGCAGTGTTTCCCCAGGACTACACAGTTATAAGGGAGAGAAGAAAGGTAGGGGAGGAGGCGGAGTGGCCCTACTAATGAAAAAGGAATGGGAGTTTCAAGGAGATGGCTATCCCGGGCTGCGAGGGATTCAGAGACAACATAACATGCACCATGACAATTTGAGAACCAAGAATAGTAGTACCAGTGATATATAACCCACCATCAAATGACAGGAGTCCCAGGCCAGAGTATGACAACAACAACATGGCAGTAACACTATAATTGAGAGGGCAGCCTCTGCTGCCTGTAGAAATAACTCCCACCTGCTCATCATAGGGGACTTCAATCATGGAAGGATTGACTGGGAGAACAAGGAACCGCATGGAGGCGAGGATACGTGGAGTATCCTCGCCTCGAATGATTATTTGATTGGAAGTGGCGGCAAGAAACTTCTTAAGCCAGCATGTAAGGGAAAACCACTAGGATGAGAGAGGAAAACGGGAGGAAACGATGAACCAGCGAGACTTGACCTAGTCTTAACTTGACATAAGGGATATCGGTTTCGAGGCCCGGTAGGAATGAGCGACCACAGTGTACTGACGTTAGAGTATCTGGTTGAAGAAGGGTTAAGAAAATCGAGGAGAAGAACTGAAAACAAAAGACTGGCATTCCGAAAGGGAAACTATGAAGAGATAAGGAAATTCCTAACAGACATAATATGGGAAACTGAGCTCAGAGGAAAGACGGCCTAAGACATGATGGACAACATCAGGCAGAAGTATAAGGAGGCAGCAGACAAGTTTGTCCCGGTCCAAAAGGAAAACAACGAAATGCATATGAGAAACCCACGGTTTAACCAGATGTAAGCTAGCTAAGCAGCAAAGTAAAAGGGCGTAGAGAAATTATAGAAACAACAGGACACTGGAGAGCAGAGAAAGAGTGCCGAGAATGAATATGTCAGGATGAGAAGAGAGGCCGAAGGGCAATAAAAAAATGACATCACAAGCAAGGCCACGACTCAACCTAAATTCCTGCACAGCCACATCAGGAGAAAAACAACAGCAAAGGAACTGGTAATGAAATTTAGGATAGGGGCAGAAAGATTCACTACAAACGACAAGGAAGTGTGCGAGGAACTGAATAAGAAGTTCCAGGAGGTCTTCACATTAGGGCAAGGAGAAGTTCCAGAGATGAGAGAGGGAATAGTTATCCAGGAACCAGAAAAAGAGTTTGAGGCTTCCAGTGGGAATGAAAGGAAACTCTTGCTAGAGTTGGATGTGACAAAGGCTATAGGCCCAGATGGAATCTTCCCATGGATACTAAAGGAAGGAGCAGAAGCACTGTGCCTGCCACTCTCCGTAGTGTATAACAAATCACTGGTAACAGGGGAATTGCCAAAAATTTGGAATATTGGTAATGTTGTCGCAATATACAGGAAGGGGGATAGACAGGAAGCACTGAACTACAGACTGGTGTCCCTAACTTGCATACCATACAAGCTGATGGAGAAGTTTGTGTGAAAAAAGCTAGTGGAACATCTGGAGCGAAAGAACTTTGTAACACAGCATCAACATGGGCTCAGGGATTGCAAGTTCTGCCTCACAGGATTAATTGAATTCTATGACTAGGCAATAAAAATCAGGCAAGAAAAAGAGGGGTTGACAGACTGCATATTTTTGGATTGTCAGAAAACCTTTGACACAGTACCTCACAAGATGCTAGTGAAAAAGCAGGAGAAAAAGCAGGCTGAAAATTTGCCTGAAAATGGCATATTTGCCATTTGCAGGCAGGAGTGAAAGGGAAAGTACTCCATTTTATAAGGGAGTACCTAAGCAACAGAAGACAGCGAGTCAGTGTGAGGGGTGAGGCCTCAGATTGGCGAGACGTCACCAGTGGAGTCCCGCAGGGTTCAGTCCTTGGACCTATACTGTTTCTGAAATATGAAAATGATCTCTCAGAAGATATAGAATCGTTTCTCTCATTGTTTGCTGATAATGCAAAAATTATGAGGACGATAGTAGGAGGCTACAAGATGACCTAGACAGACTGAATGAATGGTCCAACAAATGGCTACTAAAGTTCAACCCGTGTAAATGCACGGTCATGAAACTAGGCAGTGGAAAAAGGAGGCCAGACACAGTATACCGAATGAGAAATTAAGTTCTTCATAAAACGGACAAAGAGAAAGATCTAGGAGTTGATATCACACCAAACCTGTCTCCTAAAACCCACATAAAAAGAATTACATCTGCGGCATACGCGAGGGCTGGCTACCATCAGAACAGCCTTCAGGAACCTGTGTAAGGTTTCAGAACATTGTACACAGCATATGTAAGGCCAATCCTGGAGTATGCGGCCCCAGCATGGAGCCCGTACCTTGTCAAGCATAAGACGAAGCTGGAAAAAATTCAGAGGTATGCCACTAGGCTAGTCCCAGAACTAAGAGGCATCAGTTACGAGGAAAGACTGCGTGAAATGCACCTCACGACACTGGAAGACAGAAGAGTAGGAGGAGACATGATCACTACCTACAAAATTCTCAGAGGAATGGACTGGGTAGATATGGATAAACTGTTTAACAAGGGTGGTATGCGAACAAAGGACACAGGTGGAGACTGAGTACCCAAATGAGCCACAGGGACGTTAGAAAGAACTTTTTCAGTGTCAGAGTAGTTAACAGATGGAATGCTTTAGGCAGTGATGTGGTGGAGGGTGACTCCATACATAGTTTCAAATGTAGATATGATAGAGCCCAGTAGGCTCAAGAATCTGTACATCAGTTGATTGACGGTTGAGAGACGGGACCAGAGAGCCAGAGCTCAACCCCGGAAGTACAAATAGGTGAGTACAACTAGGTGAGTACACACACACAGCCCCATAAAGCAGCCCGTAGCAGCTGGATAACTCCCAGGTACCTACTTACTGCTGTGTGAACAGAGACATGAGGGTAAAAGAAACTCTGCCCATTTGTATTCTACCTCGGCCGGGAATCGAACCCGAGACCTTAGGACTACGATTCCAGAGCGCTGTTTACTCAGCCGCGAGTCCTACAAGGTATGTATGTGTGCATTTGTACTCATGAAGTTGTGCTTGGGGGAGTTGAGCTCTGGCTCTTTGGTCCCGCCTCTCGACTGTCAATCAACTGGTGTACAGGTTCCTGAGCCTAGCGGGCTCTATCATATCTACATATGAAACTGTTTGGAGTCTGCTTCCACCACTCCGCTGCCCAATGCATTCCATCTGCTAACTTCTCTGACAATGAAAAAGTTCTTTCAAACGTCCCTGTAGCTCATTTGGGTACTACGCTTCCACCTATGATCCCTGGGTTCGCATACCACCCGTGCTAAACAGTTTATCTTTATCTACCCTATCAATTTCCCTGAGAATTTTATAGATAGTGATCATGTCTCACCTAACTCTTCTGTCTTCCAGTGTCGTGAGTTTTAGTTCCAGTAATCCTCGTTGCCCATACCTCTCAGCTCGGGGACTAGCCTGGTGGCATACCTCAGAACCTCTTCTAACTTAGTTTTGTTTTGGCTAGTTTTGGCATTTGGTTTTGATTAATTCTTGTTTCCTTTTCTATGTTCCTGGGTTTAGTGGCTTGTCAAGTGTGCTAACCGGTTCGCCCTATATCTACCTAACATTAAATGACCAGAAATGTGGTAAGAAACGGGTTTCGGTAAGACCCTTGTTTGGATGTTGATTGCATGTTGATGTTGGAAGAAGCACTAATTTGATCTCCATAACACTTCATCCAAAGAAGAATTATAGGAGCTAAATTTGCTCCTGCCACTAAGTTCTTAAACAATGGCTCACCTCCCTCACCACTGACGCTCCTGGCTCTCTTTGTCCAGATGTCAATAAGTGATAGTAGAGTCACATTTACTTTACTTCGATACTTATAATTAAGTTAATTCAAATGAGATGTTTTTATGATGTAATAAGTCCAAAAACTACTGTATTTAAGAATAATTCCCAACAGAATATTTGGTGAATTTATAGCACTATGTGGCAATGATATCCCATTTTCTATTGAAGGAAAATTCCACTACAAGCTACATTTTCTATGGGTTAGCATGTGTATACAACAGCAGCAATATTATCTGCTTATTGTATTTAATATTAGTAAATAGTGTCGGGTTTTCCGACACTAGTAGCCATTTGATGGACCATTCCTCCCGTATGTCCAGGTCATCCTGTAGCCTCTTGTTGTCCTCATCTGTCGTAATCCTTTTCATAATTTTAGCATCATCAGCAAACATTGAGAGGAATGAGTCTATACTTTCTTGATGATCATTCACTTATATCAGAAACAAGTTCTTGTACCGAGCCCTATAGGTGTGTGTGTGTCGTATGTGAATGTGTTTGTACTCGCCTATTTGTGATTGCGGGGGTTGAGCTGTGTCTCTTTGGTCCCGCCTCTCAACTGTCAATCAACTGGTGTACATATTCCTGAGCCTACTGGGATCTATCATATCTACATTTGAACCTGTGTATGGAGTCAGCCTCCACCACATCACCTCCTAGTGCATTCCATTTACTAACTACTCTGACACTGAAAAAATTCTTTCTAATGTTTCTGTGGCTCATTTGGGTACTACGTTTCCAGCTGTGTCCCCTTGTTCGTGTTCCACCCGTGCTGAAGAATTTGTCTTTGTCCACCTGTCAGTTCCCCTGAGAATTTTGTAGGTGATTATCATGTCTCCCCTTACTCTTCTTTTTTCCAGGGACGTGAGGTTCAGCTCCTTCAGCCTTTCCTCGTAGCTCATACCTCCTAGTTCCGGGACAAGCCTGGTGACATACCGCTGAATCTTCTCTAACTTTGTCTTGCGTTTACCTAGATATGAACTCAAGACAAGAGCTGCATATTCCAGGATTGGTCTGACATAAGTGGTATACAGGGTCCTGAACGAATCCTTACACAAGTTTCTAAAGGCAGTTCTTATGTTGGCCAACCTAGCATATGCCGCTGATGATATCCTTTTGATGTAGGCCTCTGAGGACAGGTTTGGTGTGATATCAACCCCAGATCTTTCTCTCTATTTGACTGTTGCAGGATTTTACCTCCCAGATGGTACCTTGTGTTCAGCCTTCTGTCCCTTCGTCTAATTTCATTACTTTATACTTTCCTGAGTTGAACTTTAGCAGCCATTTTCTAGACCATTCCTTCAGTTTGTCCAGGTTATCCTGTAGTCTCTGTCTGTCTTCATCTGTCTTGATTCTTCTCATAATTTTTGCATCATCAGCAAACATGGTTGCTGATGTGCTGATTTCCAACTTCCAACTCAGACTCCGCTGGTGACATCTCGCCACTCTGATGTCTCTCCCCTAACAGGGGAGAGACATCAGACTCGCTGTTTCCTGTTGCTTAGATACTTCCTATCCACTGGAGCACCTTTCCTTTTACTCCTGCCTGTTGCTCCAACTTTTGTAACAGCCTTTTATGGTGTACTGTGTCAAAGGCTTTCCTGACAGTCCAAGAAAATGCTGTCTGCCCACCCTTCTCTTTCTTGCCTAATTTTTGTTGCTTGGTCATAGAATTATATTAAACCTGTGAGGCACGGTTTACCATCTCTGAACTCATGTTGGTGGTGGTTTGTCACAAAACTATTTCCCTCCAGATGCTCTACGAGCCTTTTCCTCACGATCTTCTCCATCACCTTGCATGGTATACAAGTTAGGAAACTGGCCTATAGTTCAGTGCCTCTTGCCTGCCACCCTTTTTGTATATTGGGACTACAATACCGTTTTCCAACTTTTCGGTAGGTCTCCTGTTTCCAGTGACCTGTTATACACCATAAAGATTGGCTCTTAGTGACTCTGCACCTTCTTTTAATATCCACGGTGAGATTCTCTCAGATCCAACAGCCTTTGTCACATTCAGCTCCAACAGATTCCTTTTGTCCTCATCACTGGTAAGGTCTAATTCCTCCAAGGTTGCTTGGTTTGCCTCATTTAGTGCAGGGGCTTCTCCTTGTTCTTCTATGAAGACCTCCTGGAATCTCCTGTTGAGTTCTTCACACACCTCCATGTCATTCTCTGTGTATCTGTTCTCCCTTTTTCTCAGTTTCATCACATGTTCCTTCACTGCTGTTTTCCTCCTGATGTGGCTGTGGAGCAGCTTTGGTTGGGCCTTGGCTTTACGCGCTATGTCATTTTCAAATTTCTCTCTGCTTCTCTCCTCACTCTGCGGTACTCATTCTTGGCCCTCTGGTATCTCTCCCTGCTCTCTGGTGTTCTGTTATTCCTGTAGTTTCTCCATGTTCTTTTACTCAATTGCTTCGCTTCCTTTCATTCCTGGTTGAACCATGGATTCTTCTGTTTTTTTCGTTTTTCTCCTTTTGGACTGGGATAAACTTATCTGTAGCTTCCTGGCACTTCTGGGTGACATAATCCATCACATCCAGTACAGTCTTCTCTCTGAGTTCTGTTTCCCACGGTATTTCCCTGAGAAAGTTTTTCATCTCATCATATTTTCCTCTTCGTTAATTTAGTCTTTTCCCTTCCGATCCCATCCATGGATATGTTATCCCTACCTCCACCAGATACTCAAATATGAATAATCTGAGGTCACTCATTCCTATTGGGGCTTCAAATTTGACTTCCCTTAATTCTGATTCATTCAATGTAAATATCAGGTCGAATCTAGCTGGTTCATCATTGCCTCTCATTCTTGTGGGTTCTCTGAAGTGCTGGCTCAGAATGTTCCCTATTGTCACTTCCAAGAGTTTAGCTCTCTATGTATCTTCACCTCTATGTGGGTCCCCATTCTCCCAGTCTATCGTTCCATGGTTAAAATCACCCATGATTAAGAGTCTGGAGCCACTCCTGCAGGAAACTGAAGCTGCTCTCTCTATTATATTAATGATTGCCATGTTGTTTCTATCAAACTTCTGTTTGGGTCTTCTGTCATTTAGGGGAGGGTTGTAAATGACCGCAACTATTATCTTAGGTCCACCCATTTTCATAGTTCCTCTTATGTAATCTCTGAACCCGTCACAGCCCGGAATTTCTATCTCATCAAATCTCCAGTCCTTCCTTATTAGCAGGACCACTCCTCCACCTCCTCTGCTTTCCCTCTCTTTCCTCGCTATCTGGTAGTCCTTTGGAAACACAGCATCTGTTATGACTCCTGACAATTTTGTTTCCGTGAGTCCTATTACATCTGGGTTCTCTTCTTGTACCCATTCTGCCAGTTCACTTGCTTTATTGGTAATCTCATCGATGTTTGAGTACATTACCTTGAAGCTCACTTTCCTGTATCCATTTTCACTCTCTTTCCCCACAAGTGTAGGAAGTTGTTGAATGGACATTGCTACTTGGGTAGGGTCAGCCTCCTGTGAGGTAGTTGCCAGGGGTTTAGGGGAAGATGAGATGAGGGATGGAGGGCTTTGGTCTTGCCCAGGCCTGCTTGGGCCAGGAAGAATTCCTGGGGGTGAGGGGCAAGGAGTGCACGGGGGTTGGGGGGTAGGGTTTGCTCGGGGTGATGACACTCTCTCCTGTGGTGTAATTGACAGGAGTTTGGGGGGAGGTCGGGTGGGGGGATGGAGGGCTTAGGTCTCGCCTGGGCCTGCTTGGGCCAGGAAGAAGAGCAGGGGATGGGAAGGCAGGGGATACTGGGGATAAGGGGAGAGGGAGGATTTGGGTGATATGGTGGGCATTGTGCAATGCCAAGGAAGGATATGTGCTGGGGGTAAGAAGGAGCCATAAGCGGTGGTGAGTTGGGGTGTTGCAGTCCCCTCTGGGGTTCCTAAATTGCTGGATTGAGTTTCCCCACTCCCCTCCGGGATTGCTGGGTTGGAGGCTGAAGTTCCCTGGTTCTCTTCCCTCTCGCTGTGCCTTTTCCTTGCATCTGTGGCCCTTATTATCTCGTCTCTGGTCATGTCCCTTTGACGGTATACATCTTTGTAATTCCTTACATTTTTCAGTTTCCTCTTATTTACTAGGTTGTGCTCTTTGATGGCTTTGTTCCTGAATGCTACCTTGATCGATCTCTTTTTTTGTCTTTGTTGTACTGGCCAAACCGGAAAATCTGTTGTTTGTCTCGTTCAGCCCCTTCCATTTGTATCTCCTTTCGTATCCATGACACTGCAGCTTTGTCCTTAGTCCTCCATTCTGCTTTCTTGGATTGGAACCCTCTTGTTTCTAAATACCTACCGCTAGTACAGCTCTTTTCCTTTCCATTAGCTGGCTCATGCATCTCGCTGCCTCTTGTGAAGTTACTGCTTTCATTTCAACTTCCTTGACTGTGAACATGGCATCGGGACTCTTCAGTATTTCAACAAAGGTGGCGCTCATTGTAGGAGTCCCTGCCATTGCTACATTCCCTATTACCTGGGGGCTGTTTACCTGGCCCTGAGTCTGAGCAGGGCTTGCTTTTAGGGTTTTTATCTCCTCTTGGGCTGCATTCAGTTCTATTTGCAGCTTACTTATAGTTTCCCTCGTGTCCTTCAATTCCCCACTGATTTCCTTCCATACATGAGCAATTATCTCCATGTACGGCTGGTCTTGTTCCTCTCCTCCAACTTTGTTCTGTTGACTTACCATCCTTCTTGACCTGTGTGTGTTTATGGGAGTGTATGTGTGTTTGTGTGTAGAGAGTAAGTGTGTGGGTAGAGGGTGTGGGTGTGTTTGTGTGTAGAGAGTAAGTGTGTGGGTAGAGGGTGTGGGTGTGTATGTGTGTAGAGAGTAAGTGTGTGGGTAGAGGGTGTGGGTGTGTATGTGTGTAGAGAGTAAGTGTGTGGGTAGAGGGTGTGGGTGTGTATGTGTGTAGTGACTGAGTGTGTGTGTGTAGTGGGTATGTGTGGGGGGGGGGGGTTCTAGGGAGAGAGAGAGAAAGATTCTGTGTGTGTGTGTGTATGTTTATGTATATGTGTGTGTGTGTGTGTGTGCGTGTGTGTGTATGTGTGTGTATTCACCTAGTTGTGTTTGCGGGGGTTGAGCTTTGCTCTTTCGGCCTGCCTCTCAACTGTCAATCAACTGTTTTTACTAATTACTTCCCCCTCCCCCACGCACACACCAGGAAGCAGCCCATAACAGCTGACTAACTCCAAGGTACCTATTTACTGCTAGGTAACAGGGGCATTCAGAGTGAAAGAAACTTTTGCCCATTTGTTTCTACCTGGTGCGGGAGTCGAACCCGCGCCACAGAATTACGAGTCCTGCGCGCTATCCACCAGGTTACTAGGCCCCCCCATTCCTGTGTGTGTGTGTGAGTGTGTAATTACCTAAGTGTAATTACCTAAGTGTAGTTACAGGATGAGAGCTACGCTCGTGGTGTCCCGTCTTCCCAGCACTCTTTGTCATATAACGCTTTGAAACTACTGACGGTCTTGGCCTCCAACACCTTCTCACCTAACTTGTTCCAACCGTCTACCACTCTGCTTGCGAAAGTGAATTTTCTTATATTTCTTCGGCAACTGTGTTTAGCTAGAATCCACTCGGTAAAACATCTAAAGCTAGAATCTAAACATCTAAAGCTAAAAAACATCTAAAGCTAGAATTAGCTAGAATCCACTCGGTAAAACATCTAAACTATTGGGACCGACTAAAGAGCCTAAATCTGTATTCCCTTGAGCGCAGGCGGGAGAGATACATAATAATTTACACGTGGAAAATATTAGAGGGGCTGGTCCCAAACCTGCACACAGAAATAACACCACATGAGACCAGAAGACATGGCAGGATGTGCAGAATACCCCCGTTGAAAAGCAGAGGTGCAACTGGTACTCTGAGAGAGAACTCTATCAACATCAGAGGCCCGAGACTGTTCAACACGCTTCCACTACACATAAGGGACATAACTGGCAAACCCCTCACAGTGTTCAAGAGAGAACTGGATAAGCACCTCCAAAGGATACCTGATCAACCAGGCTGTGACTCATACGTCAGGCTGCGAGCAGCCGCGTCCAACAGCCTGGTTGATCAGTCCAGCAACCAGGAGGCCTGGTCGATGACCGGGCCGCGGGGACGATAAGCCCCGGAAGCACCTCAAGGTATCCTCAAGGTAAGGTAGCTAGTATATATATATGACCTCTTGTTCTTAAAGTTCCAGGTCTCAGGAAATCTTCCCTATCGATTTTATCAATTCCTGTTACTATTTTGTTTGTGTGTGTACTCACCTATTTAGTTAAACGAGAAGATCTGAGATCAGGATGGGGCTCGAACCGGTGTCCAGAAGAACCCCAGACTCTCGCCTCTAGCCATTGGACCACAGATCTCCTCAGTGTGTGTGTGTTTGTGTTTGTATGTATGTGTGTGTGTACTCACCTAGTTGTGCTTTCGGCGGTTGAGCTTTGTCTCTTTGGTCCCATCTCTCAACTTTCAATCAATTGGTGTACAGATTCTGGAGCCTATTGGGCTCTATCAAATCTACATATGAAACTGTGTATGGAGTCTTCCTCCACCTCATCACTGCCTAATGAATTCCATTTTTTAACTACTCTGGCACTGACCAAATTCTTTCTAATGTCTCTGTTGCTCATTTGGGTATTTAGTTTTCACCTGAGTCCTATTGTGTTCCACTCATATTAAATAGTTTGTCTTTGTCCACCCTGTCAATTCACCTGAAAATTTTGTAGGTATTGATCGTGTCTTCCCTTATTGTCGGAAAACCCGATACCATTTAATAATATTTCAATTCAACAGGCAGATAATATTGCTGCTGCATTGTATACACAAGTTAAACATAGAAATTATAGCTTGTAGTGGAATTTTCCGTCAATAGAAAACGGGATATCATTGTCACATAGTACGATAAATCCACCAGCTATTCTGTTGGGAATTATTCTTAAATACATTAGTCTTTGGACTTTGTACATCATAAAAACAACTCATTTGAATTAACTTAATTATCAGTACCAAAATAGAGTAATGTGACACTTACTGACATCTGGACAAAGTGAGCCAGGAGCGTCAGTGGTGAGGGAGTGGTCAGCTATTGTTTGTTAAGACAGGGTCGTTGGAGCGAGTTCAGCTCCTATAATTTCTCTTGGATGAAGTGTTATGGAGATCAAAGTGTTCTACCATCATCAACACGCTGTCAACAACCACAAGGGAAGTGTCTTACCGAAACCCATTTATCTAATCATTTCTGGCCAGTTAATGTTAGTAGATATAGGGAGAACCGGTTAGACCACAAATGATCGACTCAAACCAGGTAATTAACCCTTGGCCCTTATCTAATATACAGTATTTTCTCTGATATAGCTGTCATATATTAGGATTCCGGCTTTATAGCTAGTGCCCTTTGACAGGACAAGAAGAGGAAGCAAGGCTTGATACAACAGTTACTTGTGTGATGGAAGCAAGCCTCATACGAGGATAATTTGGTGTCTACATCCCAGTTATACCTGGTGGACTAAGCCTGCTGTACAATAAGATAAGGCACCTCCAATTTAGTACTAATATATGTAGTTAATACTGTAGTTTGATTGGCTGCACATATACAAATTTAAAATAAACCCCCCTTAATGTGCAAGGATCGATTTGTGAGATTATTGCAGAAATACAGTCCACTTAACATCATACCAATTGCTATCGAAATATATAAATTAAAGTAAATATAAATTCTATATAAATTCATATAAATCAAATAAACATAAATCTCACAGGTCGGTTTCCACACTTATTCTTCTGTCTTCTAGTGTCGTGATGTTTAGCTTGCATAGTCTTTCCTCGTAGATCATACCTCTCAGTTCTGAGACTCTTCTGGTAGCATATATCTAAATCTTCTCTAACTTTGCCTTGCAATTAACTAGGTATGGATTCCAGGCTGGAGCTGCATACTCCAGGATTGGTCTGGCATAAGTGGTATACAAGGTCTGGAACGATTATTTTCACAAGTTTCTAAAGGCAGTTCTTATGTTGGCCAATCTAGCATATGCTTTTGATGATATCCTTTTGATCTGGGTCTCTGGGGACAGGTTCGTTCTGACAGGTTCAACCCCAGATCTTTCTCTCTATTTGACTCTTGCAGGATTTCATCTTCCAGACTGTACCTTGTGTTCAGCCTCCTGCTTCCTTCGCCTAATATCATTAATTTACACTTTCTCGAGTTAAACTTTAGTAGGCATTTTCTAAACGAATTAATCCAGTTTATCCAGGTCGTCCTGTAGTCTCTGTCTATCTTCATCTGTCTTGATTCTTCTCATAATTATTGCATCATCAGCAAACATTGAGAGGAATGAGTCTATATCATCTGGAAGATCGTTTACATATATCAGAAACAGGATGGGATCAAGTACAGAGCCCTGTGGGACTCCGCTGGTGACATCTCGCCACTCTGCTGTCTCTCCCCTCACAGTTACTCGCTGTTTCCTGTTGCTTAGATACTTCCTTATCCACTGGAGCACCCTTACCTTTCACTCCTGCCTGTTTCTCCAACGTGTGCAACAGCCTTTTATTCGGTACTTTGTCAAAGGCTTTCTGAAAATCCAAGAAAATGCAGTCTGCCCACCTTTCTCTTTCTTGCCTAATTTTCGTCGCCTGGTCATCGAATTCTGTTAAGCCTGTGAGGCACGATTTACCATCCCTCTAGCCATGCTGGTGGTGTGTTAAGAAGATCTTTTCCTTCAGATGTTCTTCGAGCCGTTTCCTGACGATCTTCTCCGTCACCTTGCATGATATACGTGTTTGGGAGATACGCCTGTAGTTCAGTGCCTCTTTGCCTGTCACCCATGTTGTATATTTGGATTACATTAGCTGTTCTTCCAGCTTTCTGGTAGGTCTCATATTTCCAGTGATCTGTTATACACCATAGAGAGAGGCACGCTTAGTGCTTCTGCACCCTCTTTAGGGTGCACCGTCTGTGGGTGTGTGTGTGTGTATTCACCTAGTTGTATTCGCCTAGTTATGCTAGCAGGGGTTGAGGTCTGCTCTTTCGGCCCGCCACTCAACTGCCAATCAATCAACTGTTACTAACTACTAACTAACTAATTTTATCCACACACACACACACACACACACACACACACACACACACACACACACACACGCACGCACGCACGCACACACACACACACACACACACACACACACACACACACACACACACACACAAAAGGGTGACAGACAAGAGGCACTGAACTACAGGCCAGTGTCCTTAACTTGTATACCATGCAAGATGATGAAGAAGATTGTGAGAAAAAACTAGTAACACATCTGGAGAGACGAGACTTCGTGACAACCCATCAACATGGGTTCAGGGAGGGTAAATCTTGCCTTACAGGATTGATAGAATTATACGATCAGGTGACAAAGATTAAGCAAGAAAGAGAAGGATGGGCGGACTGCATTTTTTTGGACTGTCGGAAAGCCTTTGACACAGTATCCCATAAAAGGCTGATGCATAATCTGGAGAAACAGGCAGGAGTAACTGGTAGGGCGCTCCAGTGGATAAGAGAGTACCTAAGCAATAGGAAGCAGAGAGTTACAGTGAGGGGTGAGACCTCAGATTGGCGTGAAGTCACCAGTGGAGTCCCACAGGGCTCTGTACTCGGACCTATCCTGTTTCTGATATACGTAAATGATCTCCCAAAGGGTATAGACTCATTCCTTTCAATATTTGCTGACGACGCCAAATTTATGAGAAGGATTAAGACAGAGGAGGACAGCTTGAGGCTTCAAGAAAACCTGGACAAGCTGCAGGAATGGTCGAACAAATGGTTGTTAGAGTTTAACCCAAGCAAATGTAATGTAATGAAGATAGGGGTAGGAAGCAGGAGACTAGATACAAGGTATCATTTGGGGGATGAAATACTTCAGGAGTCAGAGAGAGAGAAAAATCTGGGGGTTGATATCACGCCAGACCTGTCCCCTGACGCTCATATCAAGAGGATAACATCAGCGGCATATGCCAGGTTGCCTAACATAAGAAAGGCCTTTAGAAACTTGTGTAATGAATCTTTCAGAACATTATATACCACATATGTCAGACCAATCCTGGAGTATGCGGCTTCAGCATGAAGTCCATATCTAGTCAAGCATAAGACTAAACTGGAAAAGGTTCAAAGGTTTGCCACCAGACTAGTACCCGAGCTGAGAGGTATGAGCTACGAGGAGAGACTTCGGGAATTAAACCTCATTTCGTTGGAAGACAGAAGAGTTAGGGGGGACATGATCACCACATTCAAAATTCTCAAGGGAATCGACAGGGTAGATAAAGACAGGTCATTTAACAAAAGGGGCACACGCACTAGGGGTCACAGGTGGAAACTGAGTGTCCAAATGATCCACAGAGATATTAGAAAGAACTTTTTTAGTGTCAGAGTGGTTGACAAATGGAATGCATTAGGAAGTGATGTGGTGGAGGCTGACTCCATACACAGTTTTAAATGTAGATATGATAGAGCCCAGTAAGCTCAGGAACCTGTACACCTGTTGATTGACGGCTGAGAAGCGGGACCAAAGAGCCTGAGCTCAACCCCCGCAAGCACAATTAGGTGAGTACAATTAGGTAAGTACACACACACCCAGGAAGCAGCCCATAACAGTTTAACTCTCTGGTAACTCTTTACTGCAATGTAACAGGGATATCAGGGTGAAAGAAACACTGCCCATTTTGTTTCTCGCCGGCGCCGGGAATCGAATTCTGGTCCACAGGATTATGTTTCCAGCATGATGTCCATTCAGCCACCGGCGCCGCTGTGTGTGTGTGTGTGTGTGTGTGTGTGTGTGTGTGTGTGTGTGTGTGTGTGTGTGTGTGTGTGTAGTTACCTGTCAGTACTTGTCTATGGGGTAGTGAGATCAAGTTCTTTATGCCCCACATACGAACCTTGTTGTACCCCTTATTATTTCATTTTAACTTTTCTGATGTCCAAATACTTTATCAAATTTAGCTATGAGGTTGTGGATGGAGTTGACTTCTTTAGCTTCTTCTTTGTGTGTATATTCCATTTCTTTACTGTCCATACATTGTATATTCCTTTCATTCCTTTGACTCCTTAGCATTTCCTGCTTCCACTTGTGACCTTCTGTTCCAATTTCTCTCAATTTGAAGAAGCTGTCTTTGTTCACCTTGGTTATTCCCCTCAGTATCTCTGATGTTGTGATCATATCCCTTCTGTTAATTCTACCTTCTATGGTTATGAGTCCCATTAGATTATCCTCATCACATGGTGCAGATTTCTTGCCAGTAGTACACATTTATTTTTGGTCTAAAAAATGTGTTGACAATTGCCTTTAAGGAGTACTAATTTAGGTTTTAAATGCTATTTTAGAATTTAAAATCTATTATTTACTACCATTACATATACTGCCTATTGCCTATTATGTGTGCCTTTGGCGTTAGTGCTGAAATGTTTTTCACTCAAATCTTTTTCTCTTTCCAGTCAATGTAGTTGGCCTTTTGTTATGGTGTAGATGCATTCTGGTTCCGTTTCTCATTTTCCAATCATCATTATTTTACACCTCTTTGGGACTGAATTCCAGACTGTTACGGCCAGTTACGGTTCGTCGGTTCAACTAGTAACACTACATAGACAAAACACTGTCTTCTACCGACTCCGGCCACTTATCCTCGCTGGGAAAAGTTAGGAGTTCTGGACTGCCATGGGCGAACTGTCTTCAATAGCTCAAGAGACCCTCCTCATCCCTTTTGCGGATATAAAAGTCATTAGCCAGACAGAAAGTACACGAGGATAACATAGAATGACAGCGTTTCACCAGGAAGAGAAAATATGATCAGATGCACACGATAACGCGTTGATATTGTTACCTCCCTCACCAGAGGGCAGTATCATCAACCCACCTCCTAAATGTGTTATGATCAGGAGTATTCCACAGATGGTGCTGACCTTGCCACACCTCCACCAACAGGTAGCGTTGTCCTTGTCACACCTTAATGAATCGGGGTTGGAGAGCAGGTCTGCAGATGGCGTCGATCTCGCAGCACCTCACTCCTCAGATGGTGTTAATATCGGCACACAGACACCATTTGCTTCTCCATGCCTGGAGTTTATCAACATCCATCTATAATTTCCCACAGACCTCCTTTTTTTTACCTTCCGCATCAGCTTTGAGAGGTCGTTGACATAAATAGCAGCATTTCGAGGATCAAGCCTTTTGTGTCCTACTTGCTATATTCCTCCTTTTTGTCACCGCCTCTTTGTCTATGACTTTTTGCTCCTTGTCTTTCAGCGATTTGTTTACCCTGTTCAGTGTTTTCCAAAATATTTCAGCCTTTTTGACCATCCTGAACACCACCTCCACTGCTTAGTGGGGAGTGAGGAGAGAGAAAGACGTGTTGGCCGTGCTCGGTTAAAATTTCGAAATATACCAGTTTTTTGGAGGGTTATAGCCATGGATCACTGATCACAGTAATCACGAAGTGTATAGTGACCCGCAGGAAAGTTGAATACAGTCATTAACAATGGAACTTTAAGTTTAATCTATATAAATAATAATGGAAATGTTCGTTTGTTCAAAATCGCAAATCTCCGAAAGTTCTTCACCGATTGCTATGAAATTTTCACACAACGTTCCATTCGTACCCGGCCAGGCTTTTATATATATACTACATAGATGTCACGTCTGTGACAGTAAAAAAAATATGCTTTTTCTGAAAAAACTGTTTTTTCATGTGTTTTTCATGTGAGGGAAATCTTCGAAACCGCTTTACCGATTGCTTTGAAATTTTGACACAACTTGCATTCGAATAGGCGCGTCTTTTTATATATCTACTATATACATGCCTCACCTGTGAGAGGAAAAAACATGCTTTTTTGAAAAAAAACGCCATGTGTTAGACGTAACAGCAACACACGCTGTAATCTCCGAAAGTTCTTCACCGATTGCTTTGAAATTTTGACACAACGTTGCATTCTAATTGGCGCGTCTTTTTATATACCTACTATATAGATGCCACCCCGGTTACAAGTAAACACATGCGTTTTTGTAAAACAGCGCCATCTATTGCACATAATAGCAACATGCACACTATACTAAATATGTCACGAATTCCATTTCAATGTTTCCGATTGCATTGATAAATTTTATTTTCATAGATTTTGATTTATTTAATATTTCATTGAATTTTTTTGTGACATTGTGTTGGAATTGAGCTGTGTTGCTTACCATACCGTTCATTTCGTAAGTATGAGTATAGATGCCACACCTGTGACAGGTAAAACTATGCTTTTCTTGAAAAACAGCGCCATCTGTTGCATATAAGAGCAACACACATGCTATCTATATAAATAAAAATGGATGAGTTCGTTTGCTCCAAATTGCTAATCTCCGAAAGTTCTTCACCGATTGCCTTGAAATTTTCACACAACGTTCCATTCGCATCCCAGCGGGTTTTATATATATACTCTATATAGATGTCACGTCTGAGACGGGTAAAAACATGCTTTTTTTGAAAAGCTGTGTTTTTCGTGTGTTTTTTAAGTGAGGGAAATCTTCGAAACCTCTTTACCGATTGCTTTGAAATCTTGACACAACATTGCATTCAAATAAGGGATTGTTTTTATATACCTACTATATACATGCCTCACTTGTGACAGGAAAAAACATGTTTTTTTTTTTAAACAGCACCATCTGTAGGACGTATGAGCAACACACGCAGTAATCTCTGAAAGTTCTTCACCGATTGCTTTAAAACTTTTACTCGATCGACGTTTCTTTTGAATACATGCATGTTTGATATACCTACTATTTAGATGCCACACATGTGACAAGTAAAAACATCCATTTTTTGAAAAACAGTGCCATCTGTTGCACGTAAGAGCAACATACGATATACAAGATATGTTATGATTCAATTTCAATGTTTCAGATTGCATTGATATATTGAATTTTCATAGATTTTATTTAATTTATTTTCATTTTGATTTAATTATTTTGTGTGAAATTACATTGGAATTGAGTTGTGTTGTTTACCATACCGTTCATTTCATGGGTATAAACTTTGTTTATTTTTTTATATTTTTCATTCCGTTTTTTAACTGTTCTTATTTTTCAGTGCAATTGGTGGTGAAATTGAGCTGTGTCGATTGATCGGCGTTTGAATTGAAATATTTCGTCAGTATTTTTTGTTTTGAAAACAAGAAAATGGACAACACGTTTATTTCACAGCTGCAAATGTGCAACAAACAGCTATGAATCCACCGGCAACAACGTTAACTGCTTTCTTCACGTTATGTCAAAATGACGTGTTGCTAAAGCATTGCTGTATTCGAAAGTGCCTACGTATTACACATGAAATGCCAGTAGAAAATCATTTGAATGACGTAAACGAGGAGAGCGAGTCGACGGACAACATGGCATATTCAAACAAACTACGATAGGCAGACTGTACACCGTGCATCCCAATCAAGATAAATGCTTTTCTTCTTCGCAAGCTGTTGCTAAATGTGCCCGGTCCAACGTCTTTTCAGCAATTGAGATTTGCCAGCAGTGTAACACATGCTACTTTCCGTAGTGCATGTCA
>WNGS01010621.1:0-15129 GCA_020271785.1 Procambarus virginalis
AAAATATTTAATATTTCCAAAATTATTGTGATGTAAAAAAATGATTGTGCATATTTATATTATTTTTCATGATCCTGTACATTGAGTTGATTGAAATAATTTCTTCCCTTTGTAACTTACATTGCTAACTAACACTCCCCATTACATTTATAAGTTAAATTACCAATTACATAATTAAGTATCATTATCACATTACATATCAAATTTTTCCATTAATTCCCCCATTACAAATCAAATTATTCCATTAATTCCTCCATTACATGTCTATTTTGTATTACCCCATTACAAAGTGACAGCTCAAGCGTCAAGTTACAGCTTAAGTGTCAAGTTACAGCAAAAGTTTCAGTTACAGCTTAAGTGGCAAGTGACACCATAGAGACCCTTGTATATTAATTGTCATAATAAACTAACCAGATATTTTAGCAAGGTCCCCCCCCCCCCTGCAGCGTACACCAAACCTTGGCTGCTTCATGTTTACCCCGCAGCTGGTGGTGAAGGGGGACGGAGCCCCCTCCACACTGGTGGGGGGCGGACTCCCACAACACAAGGGTGGGAACCCACATTGTGGAAGGGGGGGAGGGAGGTGGAGATCCACGGGAGAAGGGAACAATCCAACAAAAAAGGAGGGGTGGAATTTCTCTATAACAGTCTAGTAAGCCTCCAGTTGTACTATAAATCTCATCAGCTATGCTGGCGTACTTCCCTGGTATTGGTGCAGTCAGCTTGGACTTCGCTGTCATTGGGTATAGGCCTAAGGTATTTTCTAGGCCAGGTAGTGAGTGACTAGTCAGAAATGAGCACAGCTTAGTTTTTCACCTAGAGCGGTCTGTGGAGTGAACACCACAGTTTGGAGGCGGCTTTTGAGCCCAGGGTTCGTGTATAAGCTAAGAGGGATTTTGCTGTGGATTACACTGGCTGAGTATACCTGAATTACTGTTATCGTAGTAAGAGCCTCATCCCGTGATCTATTCACTTACCATATTAAATGGTTTGAGGTGGACGTCCAGCTCTTAGGGTGCACCGAGAATTATTTGTTAAAACACAAAACGCTCTCAAATTATGATCTGGAAATATTCTTCCTCTTCTCTTTTCTCCAAGTTGAATTTATTCAGTCATAAACAGGTCTAGCTGTTTGAGTTAATGATATCCCTTGTTCTCTGTGGCATCAGTCATTCCCTCTTCCCTTTGGTTGGTAAAATAACCAAACTAGTAGCATTGGAGTTATCCTTTAACAAGTTTACGACGATTAACGAAACCCTTAACGAACCCGTGAATGTCCGTCTACCAGTATGTGTTACTAGTGATTCCTAGCAAGTAAATAATACGTGAAGTGTTCACATGTGTCGCCTAAGAATGATGGATTAACGACAGAGGATAGGATTTACCGCGCAAAGAATTGCGAAGATCTTTAGCACGAGATCATAGCAGCCGATCAAGGGGGTGGATAAGACTGCCAGAGGTGCAACAATATTGAGGTCTCACACACACACAAAAAGTCATTTCAGCAATTCTTTGGGTGTTATGATGCTCCTCACATCAAGACTGGGTTGTCACAGGTATTACTACCTCTCCAATACATGCAGCTTGTTATAAATGTGGCTCGTTACCTGATCGTTAGACCTCAACACCCGGGGGGTGGCTGAGACCTTCAACACTGGGAAGAGTGGAGACTTGGTACTAGAGGAGGTGGAGACCCTCGAGACTGGGAGGGGGTGGAGACGGGGAGTGGGCGGAGACAGGTGGAGACGGGAGTGGGTGGAGACGGGGAGGGGTGGAGACGGGGAAGGGGGTGGAGACAGGGAAGGGGGGTGGAGACAGGGAAGGGGGTGGAGACAAAGCACAAATTACCAAGAACCTGCGCCTCTGACAAAATATATATCCTTCGCGACAAAAATCACAGATTTCGACGATACAATTTTCGTAAGCAAGACCAAATTATCGCCTCCATCCATCCATGTCTTTCCGTGTTCAGATGACGATTGTTGACGTTATAACACTTTATAGTGCGCCAAACTTTAAGACTTTACTGATGGAGTGCCGAACGTTAAGACTTTACTGATCTTAACTTTCCTGGCATGCAGTGCCTAACTTTATGACTTTCCTGGCATGCAGTGCCTAACTTTATGACTTTCCTGGTATGCAGTGCCTAACTTTATGACTTTTCTGGTATGCAGTGCCTAACTTTATGACTTTCCTGGTATGCAGTGCCTAACTTTATGAATTTCCTGATATGCAGTGCCTAACTTTATGACTTTCCTGACATGCAGTGCCAAACTTTATGACTTTCCTGGTATGCAGTGGCTAACTTTATGACTTTCATGGTATGCAGTGCCAAACTTTATGACTTTCCTGGTATGCTGTGCCTAACTTTATGATTTCCTAGTATGCAATGCCAAACTTTAAGACAGTTTTGTTACGACTGGTGGATTTTATTAGGAATGGAAGCTTTTTTTTTTAGAAATGGTGAGTTTTGTTGGGTACAGTGAATTATATTACTTTTAAATAAATATTGAATTAATCTATTTACAATTATTATTACCAGTATTATAAAATATACTGTCACTGTTGCCACTACGTTTAGCCGCGAGGACCAGTGAGAGACGGGCAGGGGGCCCCGGCAGGGGGCCACGGGCAGGGGGGCCGTGGGCAGGGGGCCACGGGCAAGGGCCACGGGCAAGGGGCCGCGGGCACGGGAGCCACGGGCAGGGGGGCCACGACCAACATGCTTTGTCGTGCACTCGCCATCATCACATTCAAGATGGATTTCACAGATTCACAAATGCACGAGGACTCTGGTGCGATGTTGGGGACAGCCTATAGTCTCTACCTTAAGACCTTTCTAGCGCCAGCTAGACCCAGCTGGTCCATGATAACTCCTCTGTAAGCATATATCAAGAAAAGTGGCAATTTGACTTCAATGACGGTTTCATTGCACACAAATCCACAGTTACATGAAGGAATAATGGCATTACGGGCTCACTATAGCCCGTGCTACTTGGTACTTTGTTCCAGGTAGCGAATCTTTAACAACAACAACAACAACACAGTTACATAATAAAGGTTAAAAACTGACCACACTAAATAAAGGCATTAGGTCGAATAACAATGGGAGTAAAAAAAATCTTATCGGAAAAAAAGAAAAGCGATATATACAAATAATTTAAAAATGGAGAATTCTATTTTGAACAACAACTGGTCAGTCAAACTGGTATGAAAAGTAAACGAAGAAATAGGGGAAAGCAAACAGAAACTATGACATACATACATCTGGGCAGACAAAGACAAACACTAGATGGCTTCCAGATATTGCCAACAAAGATTAGACACCAAACTAGGCTACTGAAATTTAGATTTATTTCTATAAGCGTTAGCAATAAGACATTTGCACAAAGAAATCGTATTAACGTGATGCATCAATGACAAAATCAGTAAGAGCCATTAGGAGGATTCGAACCGGCACAGAGTGTATGGGGGGCAATGAGTGAAACTGACTTGGCTTCAGTGGAAGCCTCAGGACCCCCCCAGAGGCTTCAGTTGAATACCAGGTTTCATTGCTTTTGGGAATGTCGTGGTAAAGGGGTCCAAGGCGAGTGCTAGGGAGTACCCAGTGTGCAGGTTCGAATCCTCCTCATGGCTCCTGACTTTCTCAATAAGACTCCACTATTATATATTTCTCTTGTTAGGGCCTCATTGAGATTATACAGATCAGTTTTGGTCTCTGTACTCTAGAATGACAGCTCGTCCTCAGGTTAGCTAGTTCACTAAAGAACTAAATGGACTTTGTGCATTTTACTAATTATTTATATATTTACTTATATACAACAAGGTACATTGGGTGGGTTTAAGAGAGTACATAGTAATGATGATTTTACATTCTTGTAAAGCCACTAGCACGCATAGCGTTTCGGGCAAAATACTATTCAAATAATGCATGTATGAACTGAATCTAGTAATTATAACTAGCGTCCAGTTCATAACGATTACTGCACTCAAAAATGTTCCCCAAAGTTAAAAGAGAAATATAGCCGACGAAAGCATTATTCTCATTCAGTACAGATTCTAACTTTTCAAGCTACTAAAATTAACAAAACTATGCGATCAAGGCGATTTAACATGATAAAACCAAGTGCATGCGAAGTTGTATTCGGCAAAAAACTAAACTCTAGTAAGTAGGTACTATATCGGATGGAGTTAATCGTACCCCTAAACAATCTTCTGGCAGCCTCATTAGGCGCGATATCCGGGCGAGGCGATGGTTCGACGTTGCATCAACGTTAATTCAGCGTTGATGATATTGATTCGGCAATGAACTTGGCAATTCTCTTCGATATTGTGACCACTGAGTGGTTGCCAGGATCAGGTTGGGTTACCGTTATCTGTGGCAGGTGGCTACGGGTGACGGGTCTCCCAATCCTGAGCTCTCCAGGTGCAAACTCTGTAAGCAGGAACTGGGACGTGATCTCGCACACTACATCACTGAATGCCCAGTTATCAGACCATTCAGACCTGTTGGCATGAGGTACCCGGAACTTTGCAATTACTTTATTCACTCTAGTGTTCTTGTGGATATCCTCATAATGCGCCCAAAATTTGCCAGGTGCAGGCTACTGAACATATGGCACTGTAGCACTGTTGCAGGTACACTGCACTGCACTGACTAACCATCCTGCGAGATGGGGACTTTCAGTATCACTGATACCTTATTCACTCTTGTGTTGATGATATCCTCATAATGCACCAAAGAGTTTGCCAGTGCAGACTAATTATCACATGCCTCTGTATGACTAACCATCCTGTGTGATGGGGATTTTTAGCATCACTTTTTGACACACTGTACTCCCCTTCATATAGTCTAGGGTAGCTGCACAACTTCAGATGTACCTAAATGTGTTAATAATAATAAAAAAAAAAAAGGTCTAGCTTCAACCCGTCGTGAAGTCACCAAATATCGACATAACCTGTCAAACCTGACGTAGGTTCCTGCACCACCATCAATCGACCAGACTAATTAGTATCAAAGACAATCAATCATAACTCCGCCATACAAAACGTTCGGCCACCAGCTGTTGTATTGTGAATTCAGCCCAATGCAGCGAAGCGCTCTATGCTGTCTGGAAGGTACTTGACAATAACAATTACTGGCCGGTTAGTAGGCTTGTCATATTATGATTCTCGATTTCTTTCTCGCACCTCTTCTTCCCAGTCCCCGATATTCATAAAAGGTGAAGAATTAAAAGGTATGTGGCTACAGTTGAGAGTGGACTGTGGTGAGTGACTGGTGTTTAAGCAAGCAACAGTCCAGTGAACACAATATCGAAGAGCAACGCCAATTCGATTTTGAATTAACGTAGCTTCAACGACGAACCAATGCCACTCTTGAATATTGTGCCCACTGGGAGTGTCTAAAGAGGTGTCTAAAAGAAACAACAGCTGTGTCTAAATTACTAACGATTTCTGCATAATTCCTTTTGGAGACTAGGTCTAGCAGACTCAAGCCGATAAACAAGTTTTGAACTTTTAATATAATGCCGGGTGAAGGTCTGGCTGGTACAGTAGTCACGCGTTTAACACCTCAAAACAGTCCAAGTGTGTGTGTGTGTGTCTGGTACAGTACAGTCACGCGATTAACACCTCAAAACAGTCCGTGTGTGTGTGTGTGTGTGTGTGTGGTTATTTATGTATGATTTACTTGGTAAGCTGCAGCTTGTGATTTGCAATCTTCATTTCCATATTTATCGTATTTACACTTTCAAGCTTTCTGTACTTCCCGCAAAACCCCAAATCGTCCTGCAGTGCATTCTTTTTTGGCCCTGCGGCGCGGCCGTCACTCCATCAATCACTGCACATCTAAGCTATTATCTGGTGAATATTGCACGATCACGATCACGATAATACAGGAGAAGAATGCCCATTGGGGCGAGCCTTGAAGTGGGGACAGCTGAAGAGAAGTCGGTGAGAGGAAATGCTGAAGTTGAAGAAAAAGTGCCAGGGCTAGACCCAGCTGCTTGTCAAAGTGTAGATGCTGTATCAATCCATATCTGGCTAGGCTGGGAGACGGGTCTGGAAGGCGGCAGTGGAGGTTTTCTTTCTTCTTGGTGTGTGGAGTGTGTCTACGTCGGGTACCACCATCTCAAAACGAGCAGAATTAGGTCCCCATCCCCCTAAAGAGGGGGAAGAGAGCGGCTGCTCTCAGTTGGTTTCTTCTTAGAATCTTCTATTTTTTCTTACTTCTAGTAGTCATTTGATGTTCCTTGTACTGGGGGTAGTCAGGTGGGAAGAGATCCTTAAATAATGTTGCTTCATCGCACTGTGTGAAGATTTCTTCATTCGATACATTCCAATATGGTTGGTTTGGGTTGTTCAGTATGTTTTCAGCAAACTTCACATTGTAGATTTACTGGTGAGGCGCCTGTAAAATCTACAATGTGATTTGTAGATTTTACAGGCGCCTCACCAGTAAAATCTACAATGTGCAAAGTTTTAACAAAGTTTTCATCTACATGACTGAACACCAACCATAAGTTGACCAGCATTGTATATTTCCTCAGTGTAATATCATATTATGTGTTTTTGTGATACGGATGTTCATTTCAATAAAAATCTAGACTGCTAAATGTAATTTATAATACAAAATTTGTTAAATATCGGTATCAATAACGACACAGAAATAGAGTTTAACTTTAAGTTTTTGTTTTTCCAGCGTGGATTTTAGTGTGGCGCATATACTTCTCATTCTGATGATGTTCATGTATATGGAATTCTCGTGGTAGCTTAACTAAATGAATTATGGCGTTCAGGTCCTGAACCCATTATGTGCCTCTGTAAGCCTTTCACCACCGCCCACGGGATGGGTATGGGGTGCATAACAAATGACTAACAGACGTTCAGGAGCAGTTGTAAACTTGGTAAACTAATGATGCAACACCGTACAAAGACAAGCCTTTATGATTCGGCAAGTTTAGCTCGGGGGACGAGAGTCTTCGTATCTAATAAAAGATATTATTCCCAAACTGCATGCATATATATATTCCGTTGCGGGGTGGGAGGAATGAAGTGAATTAAGACCATATAACAGGCGTGGCAAATCATAGGCAAGCGAGCAAATTTTGCTGACACCTGGCATACAGTGCCGGGGTGGCACTCAAGACATTCATTTAAATTATTTAGATCAAAGTGTTTGTAAATCTCAGCATAACGTATCCATCTTTCCCCTATGATTAACTATTAATCTTGTATCCTTTGTTGGGGATAGGAAAGGAACAATCAGGGGAAAAGCACCAAGCCAATACGACTATATAGCACTGGGAAGGGGGTCAGGATAAGGATTTGGGATGGGACGGTGGGAAGGAATGATCCCCTACCACTTGGGGATAGGAAGCCTGTTAGGCTTATTAAGATTAGGCTAACGATTGCGCTTCCATAATATGTAACACACAACAGTTGCCTAACTCCCAGGCACCTTTTTAAAGGTGGGTAAGCAGAGGCATCAGGGGTACGAAAACATGCCCAAACGTTTTGTCCAGCCAGAGAATCGAACTGGCCGGGGTCCTTGTAGCTGTGAGCGGACTACGGTACAGGACACTGTACTTAATTAATGAACCTGTCTGTAATTCTCTGGGCTTTCTCTTTTACAATTTTTTTTTACTATTAGTAATAATGCCACTTTTAGTATTGATCCTTTCCCCAAAGACTTGTTAAAGACTGACCAGAGGAGATATAGCAATATATTTCGTCTGGTTATATTCATTTACACTTATTTCTTACAAATTTCTTAAGTTTATTTTCACTCGTGTCTACAATTCACTTTGCAAATTGTCTTTGTGTCGTGTTACTTAGAGACAAAATTATTAATTTGATTTAAGTACTCTGTCACCGCGAAAGGGTGACTGCAGAGACGCAACTCGTGTCACGACTACAGAGGTCAGCATTAAGAGAAGTGATATCTCACTCTGTATGACTTATGCCGCCTCATACTCCAAGGAGTAGGGAGAGAGGGGTGCCTTGTGCTTCCTCATCCTGCAAGGATCAATTTTAAAGATTCATATATATATCCTCATATTGTAAAGACCAGTAAGAAAATCCCTCATCGCAAGGAATAAGGAAAAGACCTGATACTTCCTCACACTACAGCGATAGGGAAAGATACGCCTCTTAATACAATGTTGTTGTTGTTTTAGATTCAGCTACTTGGAAAAAAAGTTGCAAGTAGCACGGGCTATGGTGAGCCCGTAGTCATAATACAAGGAATAAGGAAAGGAGCCTCATAATTCAGGGGACGTGGAGAGAGATGCCGCATTTTACAATGAGAAGTTTCACTGTGATTGAGAAAGTAACGTTGCATATTCTCATACTTCAAGCAACGAGGAAACATCACAGTTCAAACAAGGGCGAGAGACATACTACCAGTAACGGGAGTAAGAGAGCTTCACACTCCATCATATAGGAGAGGAGGGAAAGACCTCATACTCTCTCACACATTGCAATACACAAGTCATACTTGCAGTGGAGCACCCAAGAATGGTTGGAAAATATGACAGTTTATTTCCTGCTTGTTTGAGAATATTTAATTTAGTTAAATAATTTAGTTTAAAACGCCATAATTGTAAACACATATTGGCTGTAAACATTGTAAAAATCAACGTATTTTTACATATTCTAAGCTATTATTACTTGAGATCTTGTGTAATGGAATACCCCCAACCCCAAACTCTCATGGGTGTCACTGGGGTCGTCATATTACCGCCCCCTCCTAAGGGCATGTCATACTATCATCCCCTCCCAATTGCGTATCACTGGGGTCGTTATACTACCTTCCCCCCTCTCAAGGACGTGTCATTGGGAGTCATACTATCACCTCCCTTCACAATTCCTTAGGGTGTCACTAGCCTCAGACTAGAGCAACCTATCATAACAAATTATAATACTAATTGCAGCTATTATTAATCAAACGGAAAAAGGACTACAAAAAAGTCATTTGTTTACTATAAAATTTGTAAAGGCACCAAGAACGAAGGCAATAACCATACCTAAAATTTTCTAGGATTAGCATACTAATTATATGTACTAAATCAGAACAAAACTGGCGTATGTTAGGCTTAGGATTGCTTATTTAAATCATAGGACAGGTTAGATTAGGTAGCATAGTTACCAGTCTATTTTTTGCGTGCCAGTTGGAATATTCCAATAATACAAAACGAAATTTTTAGGGTACAACTGTTCATTTGTGTTCGTTCTACCAATAGATGCCCCCAAAGTATAATATTTTTGGAGGTTGGGTTACACTAGAGGTCATACTTCCTCCCTCATTTCTTAGGATGCCACGGAGACATCCACCTCTCTCACCTCACTGTCTAGGGTGTCACACAATTCCTCACATCACAAGGGTGCTGGACGACACTCGTGTGCCTGTCTTACCTAAGCGTGTTAATAACAAAAATAACCTCAATCTTGTAAACAAAAACTTCTGAGCATTTGTATTCTTTCCTTCGCTTTACCGAGATAAATACGATAAGATTAAGCAATCATAGCACAACGTGAAAGATACGCACATTGCAGACACTCAGTGCATATGCAAGAATATTATTAATAAAAGAAATATAGGGAAGTGATGACGAAAGGTACAGCATGACGCGATGGGAATATTCGGTAAAAATGATTATGTAAGTTCAGCTGAGTGGGCGGGTCGCAAACACACACACGTGCTTGTGGGCGATTTGTTTAACATTACCTTTTTTCTCCTGAACTTGGTGGAGGAGGTGGTGGTGACCAGCACTAAGTATATGACGGAAATGATGGCTGCCGTGACCATGGTGATCCGGAACACTCTTCGTCTCCTCATGCCGAGGCTAGAGAGCAAGGACAGGAGCGGGTCTCTTACGACCAGAGAGGACCCGGAGCGGCACACCCTCCACTCAGCAAGTGCTTCACGCACACACTGACGTCCTCGTCCTCACACACTGCCTGCTCCATCCTCCTGTCCGTTCTTTGCCTGCTTGCTTCACGCACTGCTTCCGCTCATCACTCGTTACTTTATGCCTGCTGTGCTTCTTGACATCTTGTGAATATCGTTTAATGGTTTACTATATCGCACACACTCTCAAGCTTAATTCACGAAGGCTTGAGTCTTGCTCTCTACGTTTGTTTACAGTCTTGATGGCTATCGCAGGTCCGTCTACAAGACTTGCATGCCTTGCTTGTTCATGTGCAATGCTTTATCGTGGTTTAGATTTCCTTCTTTTCTATACAGTTCCGCCATTGAAAAAATCTTGCATCATTGTCTTGATTTTGGAACTAAGGATCAGATAAGCATTGTCCAAAATGGTCCCATTAAATTATATGTTTGTGTTTATATTATTATGCACGCCATACCTATCGTGTAGGCGAAAGTGATAAGGTTAGAGTGGCTACACCCTACACATAATGGGTTCAGAGACTACACCCTGATGTTCCTGCCGCTAGACAGTTTACACTGATAATGAGCTATATACATTTCGCAAGGAAAAGATATTTAGCTACGATCTATATATAGGCAACGCGTCAATTATAGGTGAGTATTTTAAGACATTTCTTAACTATTTGTAAAAAATATTTGTATTTTGCTCCGCGTTTATATACACATGGCGATACAAGGTGTGAGAATCATTTTGGTGAGAGTTTAACCTGGAACATTTTTTTTTTTTTTTTTTTTTTGAGATATATACAAGAGTTGTTACATTCTTGTACAGCCACTAGTACGCGTAGCGTTTCGGGCAGGTCCCTGGAATACGATCCCCGCCGCGAAGAATCGTTTTTTCATCCAAGTACACAATTTACTGTTGCGTTAACAGAGGCTACAGTTAAGGATTTGCGCCTAGTAAATCCTCCCCGGCCAGGATACGAACCCATGGCATAGCGCTCGCGGAACGCCAGGCGAGTGTCTTACCACTACACCACGGAGACTGCTGTGACTGATTTAGCTGTGTGTCAGCGAGTGCAGCAGCAACATCCACTACGGGCTCACCATAGTCCGTGCTACTTGGAACTTTTTGTTCCAAGTAGCGAATCTTAAACAACAGAGTGCAGCAAACTCCCAAAAGTGTTATTTATAGTCTTGCCGCAGACCAGCAGTAGTAACAACAAGGGCGGCGGAAATATAAGCTATCCCATAAAAATGTGGCCCTTCTTGCACAGTAATATGATGATGACATTTTGATTGCTATAAATCACGCTGCGCAGGATTATGAGATGCTACTGAAATACTAGATTTATTTTTCTTAATTTGCTCATGTAGGACAGCGCAATCTATATCTATAAAATAGGATGTCTGTCTATAGGGTTGTCTGCATCATTAAATTTTGCAGTGTGACGGAGAGTGCGTGGGAGGGGGGAGAGGGACTGTCATAGGCAGGTCGGCCCCATTGCTCCTACTGAAGAGGATTCGGTCCCCATGCCACCATTCATGACGTCGATGTAGATAAAATGTTCTTCACAGAGTTCATAGAATTTTATAATTTGTTCATAATATTACAAAATTCAGATAATGACATGCAAAACGGAGGTTCTGATAGCAGATTTGCATTCTGGAGATTCCCAATACTTAAATGATGCAACCTTTTGGGGTTGATATCTATGGGGTATCTAACAATTAAATACTCCATATAATGTTATTATAATAGATTCGAGCCTTGACATACTTTTGTCTTATGGACAAACGCATATTGCAATCGTGTCTGTGAGAGTTAAGACTAGTTAGGGATGACATAGAACATCATTTACAGAGTTAAGATTGGGTGTGCTTTTGTGAACACCTGAGTATAAGTTTGGACGTGCTCCTATCGACACCTCTGAATACAAGTTTTTAATAAATAATCATGCTTTGAGGACGGAAGCCCAATAATTTATACCCACCCCACACCGCAGCCCTCCACACAGCAGATTAGTATTTTTTCGGTAATGCGACGAATACAAGCTCAAGAACCACAAGACAATTACAGACCTCTGTTTATTTACGCTCAACCTAGCAATAAATATAATTACATGGAGAGGTTTCTGTCTCGCCACAAAAGGAATGGAAGCAAATAAATTATATAAATATGCAGTGTTAAGTGATCCCCGCCGCAAGCTACAGTCGGGTCGATCATATATTATAATAACTTTGCTGCATGCAGTCTAGAAGCAGCAATAAACTCCTCAAACAGCACGGGGGGAGGTACCCTTCACAAATCATGGACGTACAGCACATAGAGACATAGTAATAGGTAAACACTAAATATATTTACAAATCTGGCCATTGATCGGAGACCATTTGCGGTAAAGGTTCTAATCAATCCTCAGGATGTCTACGCGTGTCCGAGCTGCTGCTCCGTGCTAGCGTGTAAGTTGTGGGCGGGTGTTGAACACACGGGCTAACACATGGGGTGTGTCCACCAGCAACGATGGTCTATTCTTGTCAATATAATATTTTTACACGCATTACCCGTATTGAACTATTCATTCCGAGTTGAGAATTAAAATGTCTAGAAACTCCATCAATACACCATTGTCAGCAGATCTATGTGGTACTCCACAGAGCAGTTTGTCTAAATTAATTGGATACCAGTAAATTTTGGGACATGTTACATCAAGTGAAAAGGAACTAAAAAAATTATACCTGTAGGAAGTATATGGTTAGTTTCACATTGAATAATATCCATATAAGCAAAATAGTCAACACCGGAGGCCCAAATGAAGGACAGGTGTTTCATATCCAAGACGCTCTCATCTGAGGCAGCCTAGCAGCCATCCACACAATGCCATTATCACTGACAGATGCAGCCAAAGCACTGGTTCGTAAAGAGTTTTCAAATTTAATATCACTAATTCCCATGATATAAAAGACGAAGATGTTAATAAACCAATGAATAAAGAACTGTGTTATATAAACGCTGCTGTAGTTACGAAGTGCGGAAAAACAAATGGGCGGAGTCTGCTGGCATGTCTTTAATTCTAGAGGTGGGCGAGGCTGCAGCAGCTGACATCAGAATATGACTCGAGCAACGCTCCACTTTCATATTTTATGTGCATTAATAACTTAGTATACTACCACTGTTATCACTTAATTTTAGTTAGACGCAGACTAAGTTGTAAAAACTTAGTCTGCGTCTAACTAAACTAAAAAAAAAGCCCCCATACCCATTCTGTGGGCGGTGGCAAGTTTTGCTGTATTACATGTCATATCGAGAACTGAATCTCAAAGTTCTTTAAACAAAGCAAGTTAGAGTTGGCCAACATCAAAAAGATATAAGAACCTAATTCCATTAAATTTTCTCGCCACACATCGTCCAGCCCGTCCTCCTAACGCATCACACAATTATGGTATAATGGGAGCTATTATCTCCAAATTTTAGGGCCTGTGCTCACGAAATGTTAACATTTTTCTGATTGCAGAACTTTTTTGTCTGATATGTTGAGATGAAAATCTAAGGGTTTGGCATTTTTTGTGTTGACTTTATAAAGGTTTTATAGACAAAAAATGAGAGGTGCCCTGTTGTAGAGGAAACGCCTGATTTTACAAGTGCTGTGTACGTGGTATCACTGCAAGCAATCAATAACAACAATGAAATTAGCTGGTTATTTACGTGTGCAAAATGTTCTTCTGATATGTTTGTATGCTACACAACAGCAAACTGTATTATTTATCTTAGCTAATATACGTGTAAACAGACGAAATTATACAGAGTGCAAGTGACTAATTACGTTTTAAGCCAACTTCCAAGATATTCTATTACTTTAATTAATATTCTAAGTCAGTAGGCTGGTGTCCACCTAAAGCACGTGTTTAGAGTACAGATGTATTGCATAAGTACACTTTGTTACTACTTACTGAGCTTGTCAAATGCATTTGTATTCTAAAATGTAATATAAGATTGTCCAGCCCATCCTCCTCTTTTGGTAGAACGTATAGTAACGATGAGGACCATAGTACATACCGACGTACAATGCAATTGGCAAGTAGAAATCTGTATTATTCAATATGGACAAACCGGAAAAGGTTTCGTGTTTATGTTCCAAAGACAACCTAAACTAACCTAACCTTCCTAGGCCTAATATATGGCTATCTGAGGCCTAATATAAGACATATGTGTGCTATACTAGACCTAGGAATATTTAACTGTTTTCAGTTTCATTTTCTCGGACGCTATAAAATGGAATAGTACCAAATTATACTAATTGCTTAGTACGTCAATATTTGTACTATGTTGCACACAGTTACAAAAACTACTATCTGAACAAGAGGATGGGTTGCAATCGGGATTTGCATAAAGATTTCCATTGAACAGAAGATTTTACGTACAAAAACTTAGTGTATATAATTATTGAACAGTGTTACTTGCTTGCTTGCATTTTTTACTTACTAGAACCATTGTATCATTGAGTGGAACATTCCCCTTTGTGCATTCCTTGTTACATTGTATACATCACTTTGGGACACAGTACTGGAGTTGTTGGATGCGTAGTTGTAGTTCACTTATTACAAATCTTTCGTACTTCCCTCATGCCATTCTCTTTCCACTAACTGCGTGTAATATACCTTTAGCATGATGTGATTTAGTGGTGATTGTCATGCTATTGTCTATTACAGGGATTACAAAACAAGCAAGGTTCTGTTAATCGTATGTAACAATTAAAGCTTTGCAAACACAACATGCTTGAACAGTTAGGTGAAGAAGCGTGGTAGGCCATCAGCCACTGGAAAAGCAGATTCGTCTACTACAGTTCCAAATGAAAAATGTAGCCGCTCTGAACTTGTACCTTACAATAAAGATGTCTAGCTGCATCTTTTGCCAGGAAACAAAATCAAAGATTATAAAGTTTGAACATTAGCATGGACAAAACATTAAAACAACTGTTTATTTATTTATTATTTATTTATTCATATACAAGAAGGTACATTGGGAATGTGAGAATATTAATATGGTAATTACAATCTTGTAAAGCCACTAGTACGCGCAGCGTTTCGGGCAGGGTCCTTAATCTAAGAAAATTTTAGTAGGTAAATACTAGCAAATTTATAAAAAAGAAATGATAACAGTTACATGGCAAGAAAGAAAAAAGAAAAAAAAGATGAGAGAAAATTGTAGGTACAGTATAATAAAGCACTTAGGTAGCTAA
>WNGS01010621.1:15804-28170 GCA_020271785.1 Procambarus virginalis
AAATAATTGTGATGTAAAAAAAATGATTGTGCATATTTATATTATTTTTCATGATCCTGTACATTGAGTTGATTGAAATAATTTCTTCCCTTTGTAACTTACATTGCTAACTAACACTCCCCATTACATTTATAAGTTAAATTACCAATTACATAATTAAGTATCATTATCACATTACATATCAAATTTTTCCATTAATTCCCCCATTACAAATCAAATTATTCCATTAATTCCTCCATTACATGTCTATTTTGTATTACCCCATTACAAAGTGACAGCTCAAGCGTCAAGTTACAGCTTAAGTGTCAAGTTACAGCAAAAGTTTCAGTTACAGCTTAAGTGGCAAGTGACACCATAGAGACCCTTGTATATTAATTGTCATAATAAACTAACCAGATATTTTAGCAAGGTCCCCCCCCCCCCTGCAGCGTACACCAAACCTTGGCTGCTTCATGTTTACCCCGCAGCTGGTGGTGAAGGGGACGGAGCCCCCTCCACACTGGTGGGGGGCGGACTCCCACAACACAAGGGTGGGAACCCACATTGTGGAAGGGGGGGAGGGAGGTGGAGATCCACGGGAGAAGGGAACAATCCAACAAAAAAGGAGGGGTGGAATTTCTCTATAACAGTCTAGTAAGCCTCCAGTTGTACTATAAATCTCATCAGCTATGCTGGCGTACTTCCCTGGTATTGGTGCAGTCAGCTTGGACTTCGCTGTCATTGGGTATAGGCCTAAGGTATTTTCTAGGCCAGGTAGTGAGTGACTAGTCAGAAATGAGCACAGCTTAGTTTTTCACCTAGAGCGGTCTGTGGAGTGAACACCACAGTTTGGAGGCGGCTTTTGAGCCAAGGGTTTGTGTATAAGTTTAAAGTAGAGCTAAGAGGGATTTTGCTGTGGATTACACTGGCTGAGTATACCTGAATTACTGTTATCGTAGTAAGAGCCTCATCCCGTGATCTATTCACTTACCATATTAAATGGTTTGAGGTGGACGTCCAGCTCTTAGGGTGCACCGAGAATTATTTGTTAAAACACAAAACGCTCTCAAATTATGATCTGGAAATATTCTTCCTCTTCTCTTTTCTCCAAGTTGAATTTATTCAGTCATAAACAGGTCTAGCTGTTTGAGTTAATGATATCCCTTGTTCTCTGTGGCATCAGTCATTCCCTCTTCCCTTTGTTTGGTAAAATAACCAAACTAGTAGCATTGGAGTTATCCTTTAACAAGTTTACGACGATTAACGAAACCCTTAACGAACCCGTGAATGTCCGTCTACCAGTATGTGTTACTAGTGATTCCTAGCAAGTAAATAATACGTGAAGTGTTCACATGTGTCGCCTAAGAATGATGGATTAACGACAGAGGATAGGATTTACCGCGCAAAGAATTGCGAAGATCTTTAGCACGAGATCATAGCAGCCGATCAAGGGGGTGGATAAGACTGCCAGAGGTGCAACAATATTGAGGTCTCACACACACACAAAAAAGTCATTTCAGCAATTCTTTGGGTGTTATGATGCTCCTCACATCAAGACTGGGTTGTCACAGGTATTACTACCTCTCCAATACATGCAGCTTGTTATAAATGTGGCTCGTTACCTGATCGTTAGACCTCAACACCCGGGGGGTGGCTGAGACCTTCAACACTGGGAAGAGTGGAGACTTGGTACTAGAGGAGGTGGAGACCCTCGAGACTGGGAGGGGGTGGAGACGGGGAGTGGGCGGAGACAGGTGGAGACGGGAGTGGGTGGAGACGGGGAGGGGTGGAGACGGGGAAGGGGGTGGAGACAGGGAAGGGGGGTGGAGACAGGGAAGGGGGTGGAGACAAAGCACAAATTACCAAGAACCTGCGCCTCTGACAAAATATATCCTTCGCGACAAAAATCACAGATTTCGACGATACAATTTTCGTAAGCAAGACCAAATTATCGCCTCCATCCATCCATGTCTTTCCGTGTTCAGATGACGATTGTTGACGTTATAACACTTTATAGTGCGCCAAACTTTAAGACTTTACTGATGGAGTGCCGAACGTTAAGACTTTACTGATCTTAACTTTCCTGGCATGCAGTGCCTAACTTTATGACTTTCCTGGCATGCAGTGCCTAACTTTATGACTTTCCTGGTATGCAGTGCCTAACTTTATGACTTTTCTGGTATGCAGTGCCTAACTTTATGACTTTCCTGGTATGCAGTGCCTAACTTTATGAATTTCCTGATATGCAGTGCCTAACTTTATGACTTTCCTGACATGCAGTGCCAAACTTTATGACTTTCCTGGTATGCAGTGGCTAACTTTATGACTTTCATGGTATGCAGTGCCAAACTTTATGACTTTCCTGGTATGCTGTGCCTAACTTTATGATTTCCTAGTATGCAATGCCAAACTTTAAGACAGTTTTGTTACGACTGGTGGATTTTATTAGGAATGGAAGCTTTTTTTTTAGAAATGGTGAGTTTTGTTGGGTACAGTGAATTATATTACTTTTAAATAAATATTGAATTAATCTATTTACAATTATTATTACCAGTATTATAAAATATACTGTCACTGTTGCCACTACGTTTAGCCTTGTTTGACAAACGCCGCGAGGACCAGTGAGAGACGGGCAGGGGGCCCCGGGCAGGGGGCCACGGGCAGGGGGGCCGTGGGCAGGGGGCCACGGGCAAGGGCCACGGGCAAGGGGCCGCGGGCACGGGAGCCACGGGCAGGGGGGCCACGACCAACATGCTTTGTCGTGCACTCGCCATCATCACATTCAAGATGGATTTCACAGATTCACAAATGCACGAGGACGCTTGGTGCGATGTTGGGGACAGCCTACTAGTCTCTACCTTAAGACCTTTCTAGCGCCAGCTAGACCCAGCTGGTCCATGATAACTCCTCTGTAAAGCATATATCAAGAAAAGTGGCAATTTGACTTCAATGACGGTTTCATTGCACACAAATCCACAGTTACATGAAGGAATAATGGCATTACGGGCTCACTATAGCCCGTGCTACTTGGTACTTTGTTCCAGGTAGCGAATCTTTAACAACAACAAACAACACAGTTACATAATAAAGGTTAAAAAACTGACCACACTAAATAAAGGCATTAGGTCGAATAACAATGACCGAAGATGGATAACAATGGGAGTAAAAAAAATCTTATCGGAAAAAAAGAAAAGCGATATATACAAATAATTTAAAAATGGAGAATTCTATTTTGAACAACAACTGGTCAGTCAAACTGGTATGAAAAGTAAACGAAGAAATAGGGGAAAGCAAACAGAAACTATGACATACATACATCTGGGCAGACAAAGACAAACACTAGATGGCTTCCAGATATTGCCAACAAAGATTAGACACCAAACTAGGCTACTGAAATTTAGATTTATTTCTATAAGCGTTAGCAATAAGACATTTGCACAAAGAAATCGTATTAACGTGATGCATCAATGACAAAATCAGTAAGAGCCATTAGGAGGATTCGAACCGGCACAGAGTGTATGGGGGGCAATGAGTGAAACTGACTTGGCTTCAGTGGAAGCCTCAGGACCCCCCCAGAGGCTTCAGTTGAATACCAAGTTTCATTGCTTTTGGGAATGTCGTGGTAAAGGGGTCCAAGGCGAGTGCTAGGGAGTACCCAGTGTGCAGGTTCGAATCCTCCTCATGGCTCCTGACTTTCTCAATAAGACTCCACTATTTATATATTTCTCTTGTTAGGGCCTCATTGAGATTATACAGATCAGTTTTGGTCTCTGTACTCTAGAATGACAGCTCGTCCTCAGGTTAGCTAGTTCACTAAAGAACTAAATGGACTTTGTGCATTTTACTAATTATTTATATATTTACTTATATACAACAAGGTACATTGGGTGGGTTTAAGAGAGTACATAGTAATGATGATTTTACATTCTTGTAAAGCCACTAGCACGCATAGCGTTTCGGGCAAAATACTATTCAAATAATGCATGTATGAACTGAATCTAGTAATTATAACTAGCGTCCAGTTCATAACGATTACTGCACTCAAAAATGTTCCCCAAAGTTAAAAGAGAAATATAGCCGACGAAAGCATTATTCTCATTCAGTACAGATTCTAACTTTTCAAGCTACTAAAATTAACAAAACTATGCGATCAAGGCGATTTAACATGATAAAACCAAGTGCATGCGAAGTTGTATTCGGCAAAAAACTAAACTCTAATAAGTAGGTACTATATCGGATGGAGTTAATCGTACCCCTAAACAATCTTCTGGCAGCCTCATTAGGCGCGATATCCGGGCGAGGCGATGGTTCGACGTTGCATCAACGTTAATTCAGCGTTGATGATATTGATTCGGCAATGAACTTGGCAATTCTCTTCGATATTGTGACCACTGAGTGGTTGCCAGGATCAGGTTGGGTTACCGTTATCTGTGGCAGGTGGCTACGGGTGACGGGTCTCCCAATCCTGAGCACTCCAGGTGCAAACTCTGTAAGCAGGAACTGGGACGTGATCTCGCACACTACATCACTGAATGTCCAGTTATCAGACCATTCAGACCTGTTGGCATGAGGTACCCGGAACTTTGCAATTACTTTATTCACTCTAGTGTTCTTGTGGATATCCTCATAATGCGCCCAAAATTTGCCAGGTGCAGGCTACTGAACATATGGCCCTGTAGCACTGTTGCAGGTACACTGCACTGCACTGACTAACCATCCTGCGAGATGGGGACTTTCAGTATCACTGATACCTTATTCACTCTTGTGTTGATGATATCCTCATAATGCACCAAAGAGTTTGCCAGTGCAGACTAATTATCACATGCCTCTGTATGACTAACCATCCTGTGTGATGGGGATTTTTAGCATCACTTTTTGACACACTGTACTCCCCTTCATATAGTCTAGGGTAGCTGCACAACTTCAGATGTACCTAAATGTGTTAATAATAATTAAAAAAAAAAAAGGTCTAGCTTCAACCCGTCGTGAAGTCACCAAATATCGACATAACCTGTCAAAACCTGACGTAGGTTCCTGCACCACCATCAATCGACCAGACTAATTAGTATCTTCAGCAGTTTCAAAGACAATCAATCATAACTCCGCCATACAAAACGTTCGGCCACCAGCTGTTGTATTGTGAATTCAGCCCAATGCAGCGAAGCGCTCTATGCTGTCTGGAAGGTACTTGACAATAACAATTACTGGCTGGTTAGTAGGCTTGTCATATTATGATTCTCGATTTCTTTCTCGCACCTCTTCTTCCCAGTCCCCGATATTCATAAAAGGTGAAGAATTAAAAGGTATGTGGCTACAGTTGAGAGTGGACTGTGGTGAGTGACTGGTGTTTAAGCAAGCAACAGTCCAGTGAACACAATATCGAAGAGCAACGCCAATTCGATTTTGAATTAACGTAGCTTCAACGACGAACCAATGCCACTCTTGAATATTGTGCCCACTGGGAGTGTCTAAACAGGTGTCTAAAAGAAACAACATATGTGTCTAAATTACTAACGATTTCTGCATAATTCCTTTTGGAGACTAGGTCTAGAAGACTCAAGCCGATAAACAAGTTTTGAACTTTTAATATAATGACGGGTTGAAGGTCTGGCTGGTACAGTAGTCACGCGTTCAACACCTCAAAACAGTCCAAGTGTGTGTGTGTGTGTGTGTGTGTGGTTATTTATGTATGATTTACTTGGTACAGCTGCAGCTTGTGATTTGCAATCTTCAGTTCCATATTTATCGTATTTACTTTTTCAAGCTCTCTGTACTTCCCGTAAAACCCCAAATCGTCCTGCAGTGCATTCTTTTTTGGCCCTGCGGCGCGGCCGTCACACCATCGATCACTGCACATCTAAGCTATTATCTGGTGAATATTGCAAAGTTTTTACAAAGTTTTCATCTACATAACTGAACACCAACCATAAGTTGACCAGCATTGTATATTTCCTCAGTGTAATATCATATATTATGTAGTCTTGTGATATGGATGTTCATTTCAATAAAATCTAGACTGCTAAATGTAATTTATAATACAAAATTTGTTAAATATCGGTATCAATAACGACACAGAAATAGAGTTTAACTTTAAGTTTTTGTTTTTCCAGCGTAGATTTTACTGTGGCGCATATACTTCTCATTCTGATGATGTTCATGTATATGGAATTCTCGTGGTAGCTTAACTAAATGAATTATGGCGTTCAGGTCCTGAACCCTTTATGTGCCTCTGCAAGCCTTTCACCACCGCCCACGGGATGGGTATGGGGTGCATAACAAATGACTAACAGACGTTCTGGTGCAGTTGTAAACTTGGTAAACTAATGATACAACACCGTACAAAGACAAGCCTTTATGATACGCCAAGTTTAGCTCGGGGGACGAGAGTCTTCGTATCTAATAAAAGATATTATTCCCAAACTGCATGCATATATATATTCCGTTGCGGGGTGGGAGCAATGAAGTGAATTAAGACCATATAACAGGCGTGGCAAATCATAGGCAAGCGAGCAAATTTTGCTGACACCTGGCATACAGTGCCGGGGTGGCACTCAAGACATTCATTTAAATTATTTAGATCAAAGTGTTTGTAAATTTCAGCATAACGTATCCATCTTTCCCCTATGATTAACTATTAATCTTGTATCCTTTGTTGGGGATAGGAAAGGAACTATCAGGGGGAAAGCACCAAGCCAATACGACTATATAGCACTGGGAAGGGGGTCAGGATAAGGATTTGGGATGGGACGGGTGGAAGGAATGATCCCCTACCACTTGGGGATAGGAAGCCTGTTAGGCTATTAAGATTAGGCTAACGATTGCGCTTCCATAATATGTAACACAACAGTTGCCTAACTCCCAGGCACCTTTTTAAAGGTGGGTAAGCAGAGGTATCAGGGGTACGAAAACATGCCCAAACGTTTTGTCCAGCCAGGGAATCGAACTGGCCGGGGTCCTTGTAGCTGTGAGCGGACTACGGTACAGGACACTGTACTTAATTAATGAACCTGTCTGTAATTCTCTGGGCTTTCTCTTTTACATTTTTTTTACTATTAGTAATAATGCCACTTTTAGTATTGATCCTTTCCCCAAAGACTTGTTAAAGACTGACCAGAGGAGATATAGCAATATATTTCGTCTGGTTATATTCATTTACACTTATTTCTTACAAATTTCTTAAGTTTATTTTCACTCGTGTCTACAATTCACTTTGCAAATTGTCTTTGTGTCGTGTTACTTAGAGACAAAATTATTAATTTGATTTAAGTACTCTGTCACCGCGAAAGGATGACTGCAGAGACGCAACTCGTGTCACGACTACAGAGGTCAGCATTAAGAGAAGTGATATCTCACTCTGTATGACTTATGCCGCCTCATACTCCAAGGATTAGGGAGAGAGGGGTGCCTTGTGCTTCCTCATCCTGCAAGGATCAATTTTAAAGATTCATATATATATCCTCATATTGTAAAGACCAGTAAGAAAATCCCTCATCGCAAGGAATAAGGAAAAGACCTGATACTTCCTCACACTACAGCGATAGGGAAAGATACGCCTCTTAATACAATGTTGTTGTTGTTTTAGATTCAGCTACTTGGAAAAAAGTTGCAAGTAGCACGGGCTATGGTGAGCCCGTAGTCATAATACAAGGAATAAGGAAAGGAGCCTCATAATTCAGGGGACGTGGAGAGAGATGCCGCATTTTACAATGAGAAGTTTCACTGTGATTGAGAAAGTAACGTTGCATATTCTCATACTTCAAGCAACGAGGAAACATCACAGTTCAAACAACGGCGAGAGACATACTACCAGTAACGGGAGTGAGAGAGCTTCACACTCCATCATATAGGAGAGGAGGGAAAGACCTCATACTCTCTCACACATTGCAATACACAAGTCATACTTGCAGTGGAGCACCCAAGAATGGTTGGAAAATATGACAGTTTATTTCCTGCTTGTTTGAGAATATTTAATTTAGTTAAATAATTTAGTTTAAAACGCCATAATTGTAAACACATATTGGCTGTAAACATTGTAAAAATCAACGTATTTTTACATATTCTAAGCTATTATTATTTGAGATCTTGTGTAATGGAATACCCCCAACCCCAAACTCTCATGGGTGTCACTGGGGTCGTCATATTACCACCCCCTCCCAAGGGCATGTCATACTATCATCCCCTCCCAATTGCGTATCACTGGGGTCGTTACTACCACCTTCCCCCCTCTCAAGGATGTGTCATTGGGAGTCATACTATCACCTCCCTTCACAATTCCTTAGGGTGTCACTAGCCTCAGACTAGAGCAACCTATCATAAAAAATTATAATACTAATTACAGCTATTATTAATCAAACGGAAAAAGGACTACAAAAAAGTCATTTGTTTACTATAAAATTTGTAATGGCACCAAGAACGAAGGCAATAACCATACCTAAAATTTTCTAGGATTAGCATACTAATTATATGTACTAAATCAGAACAAAACTGGCGTATGTTAGGCTTAGGATTGCTTATTTAAATCATAGGATAGGTTAGATTAGGTAGTATAGTTACCAGTCTAATTTTTGCGTGCCAGTTGGAATATTCCAATAATACAAAACGAAATTTTTAGGGTACAACTGTTCATTTGTGTTCGTTCTACCAATAGATGCCCCCAAAGTATAATTTTGGAGGTTGGGTTACACTAGAGGTCATACTTCCTCCCTCGTTTCTTAGGATGCCATGGAGACATCCACCTCTCACCTCACTGTCTAGGGTGTCACACAATTCCTCACATCACAAGGGTGCTGGACGACACTCATGTGCCTGTCTTACCTAAGCGTGTTAATAACAAAAATAACCTCAATCTTGTAAACAAAACCTTCTGAGCATTTGTATTCTTTCCTTCGCTTTACCGAGATAAATACGATAAGATTAAGCAATCATAGCACAACGTGAAAGATACGCACATTGCAGACACTCAGTGCATATGCAAGAATATTATTAATAAAAGAAATATAGGGAAGTGATGACGAAAGGTACAGCATGACGCGATGGGAATATTCGGTAAAAATGATTATGTAAGTTCAGCTGAGTGGGCGGGTCGCAAACACACACGTGCTTGTGGGCGATTTGTTTAACATTACCTTTTTTCTCCTGAACTTGGTGGAGGAGGTGGTGGTGACCAGCACTAAGTATATGACGGAAATGATGGCTGCCGTGACCATGGTGATCCGGAACACTCTTCGTCTCCTCATGCCGAGGCTAGAGAGCAAGGACAGGAGCGGGTCTCTTACGACCAGAGAGGACCCGGAGCGGCACACCCTCCACTCAGCAAGTGCTTCACGCACACACTGACGTCCTCGTCCTCACACACTGCCTGCTCCATCCTCCTGTCCGTTCTTTGCCTGCTTGCTTCACGCACTGCTTCCGCTCATCACTCGTTACTTTATGCCTGCTGTGCTTCTTGACATCTTGTGAATATCGTTTAATGGTTTACTATATCGCACACACTCTCAAGCTTAATTCACGAAGGCTTGAGTCTTGCTCTATACGTTTGTTTACAGTCTTGATGGCTATCGCAGGTCCGTCTACAAGACTTGCATGCCTTGCTTGTTCATGTGCAATGCTTTATCGTGGTTTAGATTTCCTTCTTTTCTATACAGTTCCGCCATTGAAAAAATCTTGCATCATTGTCTTGATTTTGGAACTAAGGATCAGATAAGCATTGTCCAAAATGGTCCCATTAAATTATATGTTTGTGTTTATATTATTATGCACGCCATACCTATCGTGTAGGCGAAAGTGATAAGGTTAGAGTGGCTACACCCTACACATAATGGGTTCAGAGACTACACCCTGATGTTCCTGCCGCTAGACAGTTTACACTGATAATGAGCTATATACATTTCGCAAGGAAAAGATATTTAGCTACGATCTATATATAGGCAACGCGTCAATTATAGGTGAGTATTTTAAGACATTTCTTAACTATTTGTAAAAAATATTTGTATTTTGCTCCGCGTTTATATACACATGGCGATACAAGGTGTGAGAATCATTTTGGTGAGAGTTTAACCTGGAACATTTTTTTTTTTTTTTTTTTTTTGAGATATATACAAGAGTTGTTACATTCTTGTACAGCCACTAGTACGCGTAGCGTTTCGGGCAGGTCCCTGGAATACGATCCCCGCCGCGAAGAATCGTTTTTTCATCCAAGTACACAATTTACTGTTGCGTTAACAGAGGCTACAGTTAAGGATTTGCGCCTAGTAAATCCTCCCCGGCCAGGATACGAACCCATGGCATAGCGCTCGCGGAACGCCAGGCGAGTGTCTTACCACTACACCACGGAGACTGCTGTGACTGATTTAGCTGTGTGTCAGCGAGTGCAGCAGCAACATCCACTACGGGCTCACCATAGTCCGTGCTACTTGGAACTTTTTGTTCCAAGTAGCGAATCTTAAACAACAGAGTGCAGCAAACTCCCAAAAGTGTTATTTATAGTCTTGCCGCAGACCAGCAGTAGTAACAACAAGGGCGGCGGAAATATAAGCTATCCCATAAAAATGTGGCCCTTCTTGCACAGTAATATGATGATGACATTTTGATTGCTATAAATCACGCTGCGCAGGATTATGAGATGCTACTGAAATACTAGATTTATTTTTCTTAATTTGCTCATGTAGGACAGCGCAATCTATATCTATAAAATAGGATGTCTGTCTATAGGGTTGTCTGCATCATTAAATTTTGCAGTGTGACGGAAAGTGTATGGGAGGGGGGAGAGGGACTGTCATAGGCAGGTCGGCCCCATTGCTCCTACTGAAGAGGATTCGGTCCCCATGCCACCATTCATGACGTCGATGTAGATAAAATGTTCTTCACAGAGTTCATAGAATTTTATAATTTGTTCATAATATTACAAAATTCAGATAATGACATGCAAAACGGAGGTTCTGATAGCAGATTTGCATTCTGGAGATTCCCAATACTTAAATGATGCAACCTTTTGGGGTTGATATCTATGGGGTATCTAACAATTAAATACTCCATATAATGTTATTATAATAGATTCGAGCCTTGACATACTTTTGTCTTATGGACAAACGCATATTGCAATCGTGTCTGTGAGAGTTAAGACTAGTTAGGGATGACATAGAACATCATTTACAGAGTTAAGATTGGGTGTGCTTTTGTGAACACCTGAGTATAAGTTTGGACGTGCTCCTATCGACACCTCTGAATATAAGTTTTTAATAAATAATCATGCTTTGAGGACGGAAGCCCAATAATTTATACCCACCCCACACCGCAGCCCTCCACACAGCAGATTAGTATTTTTTCGGTAATGCGACGAATACAAGCTCAAGAACCACAAGACAATTACAGACCTCTGTTTATTTACGCTCAACCTAGCAATAAATATAATTACATGGAGAGGTTTCTGTCTCGCCACAAAAGGAATGGAAGCAAATAAATTATATAAATATGCAGTGTTAAGTGATCCCCGCCGCAAGCTACAGTCGGGTCGATCATATATTATAATAACTTTGCTGCATGCAGTCTAGAAGCAGCAATAAACTCCTCAAACAGCACGGGGGGAGGTACCCTTCACAAATCATGGACGTACAGCACATAGAGACATAGTAATAGGTAAACACTAAATATATTTACAAATCTGGCCATTGATCGGAGACCATTTGCGGTAAAGGTTCTAATCAATCCTCAGGATGTCTACGCGTGTCCGAGCTGCTGCTCCGTGCTAGCGTGTAAGTTGTGGGCGGGTGTTGAACACACGGGCTAACACATGGGGTGTGTCCACCAGCAACGATGGTCTATTCTTGTCAATATAATATTTTTACACGCATTACCCGTATTGAACTATTCATTCCGAGTTGAGAATTAAAATGTCTAGAAACTCCATCAATACACCATTGTCAGCAGATCTATGTGGTACTCCACAGAGCAGTTTGTCTAAATTAATTGGATACCAGTAAATTTTGGGACATGTTACATCAAGTGAAAAGGAACTAAAAAAATTATACCTGTAGGAAGTATATGGTTAGTTTCACATTGAATAATATCCATATAAGCAAAATAGTCAACACCGGAGGCCCAAATGAAGGACAGGTGTTTCATATCCAAGACGCTCTCATCTGAGGCAGCCTAGCAGCCATCCACACAATGCCATTATCACTGACAGATGCAGCCAAAGCACTGGTTCGTAAAGAGTTTTCAAATTTAATATCACTAATTCCCATGATATAAAGACGAAGATGTTAATAAACCAATGAATAAAGAACTGTGTTTATATAAACGCTGCTGTAGTTACGAAGTGCGGAAAACAACTGGGCGAGTCTGCTGGCATGTCTTTAATTCTAGAGGTGGGCGAGGCTGCAGCAGCTG
>WNGS01010622.1:0-26482 GCA_020271785.1 Procambarus virginalis
TCTGTACTCACCTAATTGTGCTTGCGGGGGTTGAGCTTTGATTCTTTAGGTCCCGCCTCTCAATGTCAATCAACTGGTGTACAGATTCCTGAGCCTACTGGGCTCTATCATATCTACACTTGAAACTGTGTATGGAGTCAGCCTCCACCACATCACTTTCTAGTGCATTCCATTTACTACTACTCTGACACTGAAAAAATCTTTCTAACGTCTCTGTGGCTCATCTGGGTACTAAGTTTCCACCTGTGTCCCCTTGTTCGTGTACCCGTGGTGAAGAGTTTGTCTTTGTCCACCTGTCAATTCCCCTGAGAATTTGTAGGTGGTTATCATGTCTCCCCTTACTCTTCTGTTTTCAGGGATGTGAGGTTCAGCTCCTTTAGCCTTTCCTCGTAGCTCATTCCTCTCAGTTCCGGGACGAGCCTGGTGGCATACCGCTGGATCTTCTTTAACTTTGTCTTGTGTAACTAGGTATGGACTCCAGGCTGGAGCTGCATACTCCAGGATTGGTCTACATAAGTGTATACAGGGTCTGAACGATTCCTTACACAAGTTTCTAAAGGCAGTTCTTATGTTGGCCAGTCTAGCATATGCCGCTGATGATATTCTTTTGATGTGGGCTCTGGGGACAGGTTCGGTGTGATATCAACCCCCAGATCTTTCTCTCTATTTGACTCTTGCAGGATTTCACCTCCCAGATGATACCTTGTGTTCAGCCTCCTGCTCCCTTCGCCTAATTTCATTACCTTACACTTTCCTGAGTTGAACTTTAGCAGCCATTTCTAGACCATTCCTCCAGTTTGTCCAGGTCATCCTGTAGTCTCTGTCTTTCTTCATCCGTGTTGATTCTTCTCATAATTTTGCATCATCAGCAAACATTGAGAGGAACGAGTCTATACCCTCCGGAAGATCGTTTACATATATTAGAAACAGGATGGGTCCAAGTACTGAGCCCTGTGGGACTCCGCTGGTGACATCTCGCCACTCTGATGTCTCCCCTCACTGTTACTCGCTGTTTCCTGTTGCTTAAGTACTCTCTTATCCACTGGAGCACCTTCCCTTTTACTCCTGACTGTTGCTCCAACATTTTTAAGAGCCTTTGTGAGGTACTGTGTCAAAGGCTTTTTGGCAGTCCAGGAAAATACAGTCGGCCCACCTTTCTCTTTCTGCCTAATTTTTGTTGCCTGGTCATAAAATTCTATTAAACCTGTGAGACACGATTTACCATCACTGAACCCATGTTGGTGGTGCTTACAAAGTTATTTCCCTCCAGATGCTCCACGAGCCTTTTCCTCACAATCTTCTCCATCACATTGCATGGTACACAAGTTAGGAAACTGGCCTGTAGTTCAGTGCCTCTTGCCTGTCACCCTTTTTGTATATTGTGACTATGTTAGCTGTCTTCCAACTTTCTGGTAAGTCTCCTGTTTCCAGTGACCTGTTATACACCATCGAGTGTGGCACACTTAGTGCTTCTGCACCTTCCTTTAGTATCCATGGTGAGATTCAGACCCAACAGCCTTTGTCACATCCAGCTCCAGCAGACACTTTTGACCTCATCACTGGTGAGGTCAAATTCCTCCAAGGTTGCTTGGTTTGCCACTCCTCATTTAGTGCAGGGGCTTCTCCTTGTTCTATTGTGAAGACCTCCTGGAATCTCTTGTTGAGTTCTTCACACACCTCCTTGTCATTCTCTGTGTATCTGTTCTCCCCTTTTCTCAGTTTCATCACTTGTTCCTTCACTGCTGTTTTCCTCCTGATGTGGCTGTGGAGCAGCTTTGGTTGGGATTGGCTTTACTCACTATGTCATTTTCAAACTGTCTCTCTGCTTCCCTCCTCACTCTGAGGTACTCATTTCTGGCCCTCTGGTATCTCTCCCTGCTCCGGTGTTCTGTTATTGCTGTAATTTCTACATTTTCTTTTACTCAGTTCTTGCTATCTTGCATTCCTGGTTGAACCATGGGTTTTCTGTTGTTTTTCGTTTTTCTCCTTTTGGACGGGGATAAACCTGTCTGCAGCTTCCTGGCACTTCTGGGTGACAAAATCCATCATGTCCTGCACATTCTTGTCTCTAAGTTTGTTTCCCATGGTATTCCCCTGAGGAAGTTCCTCATCTCATCATATTTTCCTCTTCGGTAATTTAGTCTTTTTCCCTCCGATCCCATCCTTGTATAGGTTATCCCTACCTCCACCAAGTACTCAAAGGTCAGTACACTGTGGTCACTCATTCCTATGGGGGCTTCAACTTTGACTTCCCTTATTTCTGACTCATTCAGGTGAATATCAAGTCTAGTCTAGCTGGTTCATCATGCCTCTCACTCTTGTGGGTTCCTTGACATGCTGGCTCAGAAAGTTCCTTGTTGCCACTTCCAAGAGTTTAGCTCTCCACGTATCGGCACCACCATGTGGGTCCCCATTCTCCCAGTCTGTCTTTCCTTGGTTGAAATCGCCCATGATTAAGAGTCTGGAGCCAATCCTGCAGGCGACTGAAGCTGCTCTCTTATTATTAATGGTTGCCATGTTGTTCCTATCAAACTCGTGTCTAGGTCTTCTGTCATTTATGGGAGGGTTGTAAATGACTGCCACTATCATCTTAGGTCCACCCATTGTTATAGCTCCTGTTATGTAATCTCTGAATTCGTCACAGCCCGGAATTTCCATCTCATAAAACTCCAGTCCTTCCTTATCAGCAGGGCCACTCCTCCACCTCCTCTCCCTTCCCTCTCTTTCCTTACTATATAGTAGTCCTTTGGAAACACAGCATCTGTTATGACTCCTGACAATTTTGTTTCCGTGAGTCCTATTACATCAGGGTTTTCTTCTTGCGCCCTTTCTACCAGTTCACTTGCATTATTGGTAATCCCATCAATGTTTGAGTACATTACCTTGTAGCTCACTTTTTATATCCAATTTCACCTTCACTCCCCACAAGTGTAGGAAGTTGTTCCATGGTCATTGCTACTTGGGTAGGCTCATCCTCCTGTGAGGTAGTTGCCAGGGGTTCAGGGGAGGTGGAGTAGGGGATGGAGGGCTTTGTCTTGCTCAGGCCTGCTTGGGGCAGGAAGAAGTCCTGGGGGTGAGGGAGCAGGGATTGCTTGGAGAGAGGGCACGCCCTCCTGTGGTGTAGTTGACAGGGGTTTGCGGGAGGTGGAGTGGGGGAAGGAGGCCTTAGGTCTCGCCTGGGCTAGCTTGGGGTAGGAAGAAGACCAGGGGCTGGGAAGGCAGGGGATACTTGGGGTAAGGGGAGAGGGAGGATTTGGGTTTATGATGGGCATTGTGCAGGGGCAAGGAAGGGTTCATGCTGGGGGATAGGGGGGCCCTATTGGGTGATGGGCATGGGGGTGTTGCATTCCCCTATGGGGTTCCTGAGTTGTTGGATTGGGGTTGCCCACTCCCCTCTGGGATTGCTGGGTTGGAGGCTGAGGTTCCCTGGCTCCCTTCCCTCTCCCTGTGCCTTTTCCTTGCATCTGCTGCCCTTACTATCTCGTCCCAGGTCATGTCCCTCTGAACATACACCTCTTTGTAATTCCTTGCATACCTCAGTTTGCTCTTCTTTACTAGGATATCCTCTTTGATGACCTCGTTCTTGAATACTACCTTGATCAATCTCTTTTTGTCTTGTTGTACTGGTCAATCGGGAAAAACTGTTCTCTGTCTCGTTCAGCCCCTTCCATTCTATCTCCTTTAATATCCCTGCCACTGCAGCTTTATCTTTAGTCCTCGATTCCTCCCTTGTGGAACCCTCTTGTTCCTTTACACCTACCACTACTACAGCTCTTTTCCTTTCTATTAGCTGGCTTGTGCATCTAGCTGCCTCCTGTGAGGTTACTGCTTTCATTACAACTTCCTTGACTGTGCACATAGCATCTGGGCTCTTCAGCATTTCAAACACAGGTTGGACTAATTGTAAGGGTCCCTGCCATTGCTACATCTCCTTCTGCAAGACTGGGGTCAGCTTTCTGTAAATCAGTCAAGGATGCATCACTGCCTAGGTCAGATGCCTTTGCCCGAGGCTCAACAGTGTTCTCCTCCACCTCCTCACTACTCTCGGTAGGAGGCGATGGTAGGCTCTCCACAGTGTCCTTGGCCTTGTCATCGATTTGGGCCATGAACGTGTCCGCAAGGTCCACTTGGCTTTCACCCCTTGGAAAGTTCCTCGTGTCCTTGGGATTTACCACCTTGGCAACCACAGGGCTGTCCTTACATTTAAGTCCCATAGACCTGGTCACCACACACACAGGGTACACAACATTATCCTCTGCTGCGGGCAGATCCAAGGAAACCTTAAGGGTAGGCAACATAATAGGCAGTCTGGAGTCCCCCACCTTATCCTGTGCTAGATCATTACCCAATATTACATCAACATTAGGGAAAGGTAGGTACGAAGTGACTCCGACTGTACAAACACCTTTGTGGAAATCAGATTCCAGGGTAACCTTACGGAGGGGTACTGCTCGAGTGTTACTAGTGACACCCTTAACCAGTACTATCTCTCCAGTGTCGAGAGTGTTGGCACCTTGCAACGCACTCTCCAAGATTAGAGACTGGTTGGCATCGGTGTCTCGTAAGATCACCACGTCCTTCCAGGGAAAACCCTCAGACGACAAAAGTCTCCCTTTCGATAAGAATGGGGTAAGCAGGTCCAACCACTGTGGGTTGGAGGTCTTACTCCCTAACCCTTCAGAAGGCTTAAAGCCCTTGTCACAACAAGAGCATTGGGTCTTTATTCTGGGTACAATTGCCAACAACGGCTAGTAATGTGGTTTGCACGTTTACAGTGACCACAGAATCGACGGGGAGAAGAGATATTACTAACAGGACTTCCCTTTGGTTCACCCACACACACACACACACACCAACATGGTGATGGAATCGCATACATGGGTTCAGGGAGGGTAAATCTTGCCTGACTGGCTTAATAGAATTCTACGACCAGGTGACAAAGATTAAGCAAGAAAGAGAGGGCTGGGCGGACTGCATTTTCTTGGATTGTCAGAAAGTCTTGACACAGTACCGCATAAGAGGCTGGTACATAAGCTGGAGAGACAGGCAGGTGTAGCTGGTAAGGTGCTCCAGTGGATAAGGGAGTACCTAAGCAATAGAAAGCAGAGAGTTACGGTGAGGGGTGAGACCTCCGATTGGCATGAAGTCACCAATGGAGTCCCACAGGGCTCTGTACTCGGTCCTATCTTGTTTCTGATATATGTAAATGATCTCCCGGAGGGTATAGATTAATTTCTCTCAATGTTTGCGGACGATGCCAAAATTATGAGAAGGATTAAGACAGAAGAGGACTGTTTGAGGCTTCAAGAAAACCTAGACAAACTGAAGGAATGGTCGAACAAATGGTTGTCAGAGTTTAACCCAACCAAATGTAATGCAATGAAGATAGGTGTAGGGAGCAGGAGGCCAGATACGGTATCATCTGGGAGAGGAAATTCTTCAGGAGTCAGAGAAAGAAAAAGACTTGGGAGTTGACATCACGCCAGACCTGTCTCCTGCAGCCCATATCAAGAGGATAACATCAGCAGCATATGCCAGGCTGGCCAACATACAAACGGCATTCAGAAACTTGTGTGAAGAATCATTCAGAACTTTGTATACCACATATGGCAGGCCAATCCTGGAGTATGCAGCCCCAGCATGGAGTCCATATCTAGTCAAGGATAAGACTAAACTGGAAAAGGTTCAAAGGTTTGCCACCAGACTAGTACCCGAGCTGAGAGGTATGAACTATGAGGAGAGACTACGTGAATTAAACCTCACTTCGCTGGAAGACAGAAGGGTTAGGGGGACATGATCAACACATTCAAGATTCTGAAGGGAATTGATAGGGTAGATAAAGACAGGCTATTTAACACAAGGGCACATGCACAAGGGGACACAGGTGGAAACTGAGTGCCCAAATGAGCCACAGAGATATTAGAAAGAACTTTTTTAGTGTCAGAGTGGTTGACAAATTGAATGCATTAGGCAGTGATGTGGTGGAGGCTGACTCCATACACAGTTTCATGTGTAGATATGATAGAGCCCAGTAGGCTCAAGATCTGTACACCTGTTGATTGACGGTTGAGAGGCGGGACCAAAGAGCCAGAGCTCAACCCGGCAATCACAACTAGGTGAGTACACACACACACACAAAATTGTCAGATTTTGATTGTCGTGCCTGAGAATTGTGCCCAGTAGCCACAATCATGCCTACTGGGCTATCGTATCTATATATGAAACTGTGTATGGAGTCAGCCTCCACCACATCATGCCTGATGCATTCCATCTGTTAACTACTCGGACACTGAAAAAGTTCTTTCTAACGTCCCTGTGGCTCATTTGGGTATTTTGTTTCCACCTGTGTCCCTTGTTCTCGTACCACCCATGTTAATAGTTTATCTTTATCTACCCTGTCAATTCCTTTGAGAATTTTGTAGTTAGTGATGATGTCTTCCGTAACTTTTCTGTCTTCCTTCGGCGTGAACTGGAACTGGATTAAAAGATTACTGCAAGTGTGAGGTTTAGTTACAATAATCTTTCCTTATAGCTCGTTCCTCTCAGCTCAGAGACAAGCCTGGTGGCATACCTCTATACCTTTCTAACTTTGTTTTGTGTTTGACTAGATGTGGACTCCGTGCTGGAGCAGCAAATATCAGTATTGATCTGACATATGAGGTATACAAGGTTCTGAATGATTCGTTTAATTAACAAGTTTTCTGAAGGCAATTCTTATGTTCACCGGCCTTGGATACGCCGTTGATGTGGGCTTCAGGGGACAGGTCTGGTGTGATATCAACCGCCCCAGATCTTTCTCTCGTCGTGACTTCTGTAGGATTTCCTCTACCAGCTGGTGCCTTGTGTTTGGCCTCCTGCTCCCTACGCCTATCGTGTGTGTGTGTGTTTACTCCTTATGGAAACTAATGAGCAACATGGTGATTTATGGTATATGGGAAGTGTAATTGGCAAGTTGGAGGTCGACGCCCATGCCCCCTCCTCAGGTGGGATTGTCTCCTATTACAACAACCAACAGCTCCTCTGAGGTCTGATGAGGTAGTTTGGTTTTTGGAACAGATTATCAGTTGTTGATGACACACATCGTAATCACAACGTTGTTACGACGTTGATCTAAAGTAACGATATTACGATAATCCTGGAGGTTACATTGTGTGTTTGTTGGGTGGGAATATTGCATGTTATGGGTGAGTGAGAGAGAGAGTCTACTCCCTCAGTCTGTCTGTTAGTCTGTCTGTCAGTCTACCTGTCAGTCTATCTCTCTGAGTATCTGAGAATCTTTTTTGTGCCTCTATGCTTTCTGTCTCTATGTCAGTATGTACCTATGTCAGTCTGTACCTCTGTCAGGCTGAACCTCTGTCAGTCTGTACCTCTGTCAAGATGTACCTCTGTCAGTCTGTACCTCTGTCAGTCTGAACCTCTGTCAAGCTGTACCTCTGTCAGTCTATACCTCTGTAAGGTTTTATCTTTGTCAGTCTGTACCTCTACCAGTCTATATCTCTGTCAGTCTGTACCTCTACCATTCTGTATCTCTGTCAGTCTGTACCTCTGTCAAGCTGTACCTCTCTCAGTCTGTATCGCTGTCAGTCTGTTCCACTGTCAGGCAGTACCTCTGTCAGTTTGAAACTCTGCCAGTCTGTATCTCTGGCTGTACCTCTTTCAGTCTGTACCTCTGTCAGTCTGTATCTCTGTCAGTCTGTACCTCTGTCAGTCTCTATCTTTGTCAGTCTGTACCTCTGTCAGTCTGTACCTCTGTCAGTTTGTACCTCTGTCAGTCTGTATCTTTGACAGTCTGTACTTCTGTCAGTCTGTACCTCTGTCAGTCTGTACCTCTGCAGTCTGTACCTCTATCAGTCTGTACCTCTGTCAGTCTGTTCCTCTGTCAGGTTGTTCCCCTGTCATTCTGTACTCTGTCAGTCTGTATCTCTGTCAGTCTGTACCTCTATCAGTCTGTTCCTCTGTCAGTCTGTACCTCTGTCAGTCAATACCTCTGCCAGGCTGTACCTCTGCCAGTCTGTACCTCTGTCAGGCTGTACCTCTGTCAGTCTGTACCTTTGTCAGTCTGTACCTGAGTCAGCCTATACCTCTGTCAGTCTGTACCTCTGTCAGTCTGTACCTCTGTCAGTCTGTACCTCTGTCAGTCTGTGCCTTTGTCAGTCTGCACTTTTGTCAGTCTGTACCTCTGTCAGTCTGTACCTCTGTCAGTCTGTACCTCTGTCAGGCTGTACCTCTGTCAATCTGTACATCTGTCAGTCTGTACCTGTCTGTCTGAACTTTGTCAGTCTGTACCTCTGTCAGGCTGTACCTCTGTCAATCTGTACATCTGTCAGTCTGTACCTTTGTCAGTCTGTACTTCTGTCAGTCTGTATCTCTGTCAGTCTGTACCTCTGTCAGTCTGTATCTCTGTCAGTCTGTACCTCAGTCAGACTGTACCGTGTCAGTCTGTACCTCTGTCAGGCTGTACCTTTGTCAGTCTGTACTCTGTCAGTCTGTATCTCTGTCAGTCTGCACCTCTGTCAAGAAGAAGATACCTCTGTCAAGACAGAGATACAGCCTGTACCTCTGTCAGTCTGTACCTGAGTCAGTGTATACCTCTGTCAGTCTGTACTCCTGTCAGCTTTACCTCTGTCAATCTGTACCTCTGTCAGTCTGTATTTCTGTCAGTCTGTACCTCTGTCAGTCTGTACCTTTGTCAGTATGTACCTCTGTCAATCTGTAGCTCTGTCAGTGTTTATCTCAGTCAGTCTGTACCTCTGTCAGTCTGTACTTCTGTCAGTCTGTACCTTTGTCAGTATGTACCTCTGTCAATCTGTACCTCTGTCATTGTTTACCTCAGTCAGTCTGTACCTCTGTCAGGCTGTACCTGCAGTCTGTACCTCTGTCAGTCTGTACCTGCGTCAGTCTGTACCTCTGTCAGTCTGTACCAGGTACAGACTGTCAGTGTGTACCTTTGTCAGTCTGTACCTGCGTCAGTCTGTACCTCTGTCAGTCTGTACCTCTGTCAGTCTGTACCTCTGTCAGTCTGTACCTCTGTCAGTCTGTACCTCTATCAGTCTGTACCTCTGTCAGTCTGTACTACTGTCCGTCTGAACCTCTGTCAGTCTGTACCTCTGTCAGTCTGTACCTCTGTCAGTCTATACCTCTATCAGTCTGTACCTTTGTCAGCATGTACCTCTGTCAATCTGTAGCTCTGTCAGTGTTTATCTCAGTCAGTCTGTACCTCTGTCAGTCTGTACTTCTGTCAGTCTGTACCTCTGTCAGTCTGTACCTTTGTCAGTATGTACCTCTGTCAATCTGTAGCTCTGTCAGCGTTTATCTCAGTCAGTGTGAACCTCTGTTAGTCTGTACTTCTGTCTGTCTGTACCTTTGTCAGTATGTACCTCTGTCAATCTGTACCTCTGTCAATGTTTACCTCAGTCAGTCTGTACCTCTGTCAGGCTGTACCTGCAGTCTGTACCTCTGTCAGTCTGTACCTGTGTCAGTCTTTACCTCTGTCAGTCTGTACCTGTCAGTCTGCATTTCTGTCAGTCTGTACCTCTGTCAGTCTGCATTTCTGTCAGTCTGTTCCTCTGTCAGTCTGCATTTCTGTCAGTTTGTATCTCTGTCAGTCTTTACTTCTGACAGGCTTTACCTCTGTCAGTGTGTACCTCTGTCAGTCTGTACTTCTGTCAGTCTGAACCTTTGTCAGTCTGTACCTCTGTCAGGCTGTACCTTTGTCAGTCTGTACCTCTGTCAGTCTGTATCTCTGTCAGTCTGCACCTCTGTCAAGAAGAAGATACCTCTGTCAAGACAGAGATACAGTCTGTACCTCTGTCAGTCTGTACCCGAGTCAGTGTATACCTCTGTCAGTCTGTACTCCTGTCAGGCTTTACCTCTGTCAATCTGTACCTCTGTCAGTCTGTACTTCTGCCAGTCTGTACCTCTGTCAGTCTGTACCTTTGTCAGCATGTACCTCTGTCAATCTGTAGCTCTGTCAGTCTGTACCTCTATCAGTCTGTTCCTCAGTCAATCTGTACCTCTGTCAGTCAATACCTCTGTCAGGCTGTACCTCTGCCAGTCTGTACCTCTGTCAGTCTGTACCTCTGTCAGTCTGTACCTTTGTCAGTCTTTACCTGAGTCAGTCTACACCTCTGCCAGTCTGTACCTCTGTCAGTCTGTACCTCTGTCAGTCTGTACCTCTGTCAGTCTGTGCCTTTGTCAGTCTGCACTTTTGTCAGTCTGTACCTCTGTCAGTCTGTACCTCTGTCAGTCTGTACCTCTGTCAGGCTGTACCTCTGTCAATCTGTACATATGTCAGTCTGTTCTTCTGTCAGTCTGAACCTTTGTCAGTCTGTACCTCTGTCAGGCTGTACCTCTGTCAATCTGTACATCTGTCAGTCTGTACCTTTGTCAGTCTGTACTTCTGTCAGTCTGTACCTCTGTCAGTCTGTACCTCTGTCAGTCTGTATCTCTGTCAGTCTGTACCTATGTCAGACTGTACCGTGTCAGTCTGTACCTCTGTCAGGCTGTACCTTTGTCAGTCTGTACCTCTGTCAGTCTGTATCTCTGTCAGTCTGCACCTCTGTCAAGAGGAAGATACATCTGTCAAGACAGAGATACAGTCTGTACCTCTGTCAGTCTGTACCTGAGTCAGTGTATACCTCTGTCAGTCTGTACTCCTGTCAGGCTTTACCTCTATCAATCTGTACCTCTGCCAGTCTGTACTTCTGTCACTCTGTACCTCTGTCAGTATGTACCTTTGTCAGTATGTACCTCTGTCAATCTGTAGCTCTGTCAGTGTTTATCTCAGTCAGTCTGTACCTCTGTCAGTCTGTACTTCTGTCAGTCTGTACCTTTGTCAGTATGTACCTCTGTCAATCTGTACCTCTGTCATTGTTTACCTCAGTCAGTCTGTACCTCTGTCAGGATGTACCTGCAGTCTGTACCTCTGTCAGTCTGTACCTGCGTCAGTCTGTACCTCTGTCAGTCTGTACCAGGTACAGACTGTCAGTGTGTACCTCTGTCAGTCTGTACCTGCGTCAGTCTGTACCTCTTTCAGTCTGTACCTCTGTCAGTCTGTACCTCTGTCAGTCTGTACCTCTGTCAGTCTGTACTACTGTCAGTCTGAACCTCTGTCAGTAAGTACCTCTGTCAGTCTGTACCTCTCTCAGTCTATACCTCAATCAGTCTGTACCTTTGTCAGCATGTACCTCTGTTAATCTGTAGCTCTGTCAGTGTTTATCTCAGTCAGTCTGTACCTCTGTCAGTCTGTACTTCTGTCAGTCTGTACCTCTGTCAGTCTGTACCTTTGTCAGTATGTACCTCTGTCAATCTGTAGCTCTGTCAGTGTTTATCTCAGTCAGTCTGTACCTCTGTCAGTCTGTACCTCTGTCAGTCTGTACCTTTGTCAGTATGTACCTCTGTCAATCTGTACCTCTGTCAGTGTTTACCTCAGTCAGTTTGTACCTCTGTCAGGCTGTACCTGCAGTCTGTACCTCTGTCAGTCTGTACCTGTGTCAGTCTTTACCTCTGTCAGTCTGCATTTCTGTCAGTCTGTACCCCTGTCAGTCTGCATTTCTGTCAGTCTGTACCTCTGTCAGTCTGTACTTCTGTCAGGCTTTACCTCTGTCAGTCTGTACCTCTGTCAGTCTGTACTTCTGTCAGTCTGAACCTTTGTCAGTCTGTACCTCTGTCAGGCTGTACCTCTGTCATTCTGTACATCTGTCAGTCTGTACCTTTGTCAGTCTGTACTTCTGTCAGTCTTTACCTCTGTCAGTCTGTACCTCTGTCAGTCTGTATCTCTGTCAGTCTGTACCTCTGTCAGACTGTACCGTGTTAGTCTGTACCTCTGTCAGGCTGTACCTTTGTCAGTCTGTACCTCTGTCAGTCTGTATCTCTGTCAGTCTGCACCTCTGTCAAGAAGAAGATACCTCTGTCAAGACAGAGATACAGTCTGTACCTCTGTCAGTCTGTACCTGAGTCAGTGTATACCTCTGTCAGTCTGTACTCCTGTCAGGCTTTACCTCTGTCAATCTGTACCTCTGTCAGTCTGTACTTCTGTCAGTCTGTACCTCTGTCAGTCTGTACCTTTGTCAGTATGTACCTCTGTCAATCTGTAGCTCTGTCAGTGTTTACCTAAGTCAGTCTGTACCTCTGTCAGGCTGTACCTGCAGTCTGTACCTCTGTCAGTCTGTACCTGTGTCAGTCTTTACCTTGGTCAGTCTGTACCTGTCAGTCTGCATTTCTGTCAGTCTGTACCTCTGTCAGTCTGCATTTTTGTCAGTCTGTACCTCTGTCAGTCTGTACTTCTGTCAGGCTTTACCTCTGTCAGTCTGTACCTCTGTCAGTCTGTACTTCTGTCAGTCTGTACCTCTGTCAGTCTGTACCTTTGTCAGTATGTACCTCTGTCAATCTGTAGCTCTGTCAGTGTTTATCTCAGTCAGTCTGTACCTCTGTCAGTCTGTACTTCTGTCAGTCTGTACCTTTGTCAGTATGTACCTCTGTCAATCTGTACCTCTGTCAGTGTTTACTTCAGTCAGTCTGTACCTCTGTCAGGCTGTACCTGCAGTCTGTACGTCTGTCAGTCTGTACCTGTGTCAGTCTTTACCTCTGTCAGTCTGTACCTGTCAGTCTGCATTTCTGTCAGTCTGTTCCTCTGTCAGTCTGCATTTCTGTCAGTCTGTACCTCTGTCAGTCTGTACTTCTGTCAGGCTTTACCTCTGTCAGTCTGTACCTCTGTCAGTCTGTACTTCTGTCAGTCTGTACCTCTGTCAGTCTGTACCTTTGTCAGTATGTACCTCTGTCAATCTGTAGCTCTGCCAGTGTTTAACTCAGTCAGTCTGTACCTCTGTCAGTCTGTACTTCTGTCAGTCTGTACCTTAGTCAGTATGTACCTCTGTCAATCTGGTCCTCTGTCAGTGTTTACCTCAGTCAGTCTGTACCTCTGTCAGGCTGTACCTGCAGTCTGTACCTCTGTCAGTCTGTACCTGCGTCAGTCTGTACCTCTGTCAGTCTGTACCTCTGTCAGTCTGTACCAGGTACAGACTGTCAGTGTGTACCTCTGTCAGTCTGTACCTGCGTCAGTCTGTACCTCTCTCAGTCTGTACCTCTGTCAGTCTGTACCTCTGTCAATCTGTACCTCTGTCAGTCTGTACCTCTATCAGTCTGAACCTCTGTCAGTCTGTACTACTGTCAGTCTGAACCTCTGTCAGTCTGTACCTCTGTCAGTCTGTGCCTTTGTCAGTCTGCACTTTTGTCAGTCTGTACCTCTGTCAGTCTGTACCTCTGTCAGTCTGTACCTCTGTCAGGCTGTACCTCTGTCAATCTGTACATATGTCAGTCTGTTCCTCTGTCAGTCTGAACCTTTGTCAGTCTATACCTCTGTCAGGCTGTACCTCTGTCAATCTGTACATCTGTCAGTCTGTACCTTTGTCATTCTGTACTTCTGTCAGTCTGTGCCTCTGTCAGTCTGTACCTCTGTCAGTCTGTATCTCTGTCAGTCTGTACCTATGTCAGACTGTACCGTGTCAGTCTGTACCTCTGTCAGGCTGTACCTTTGTCAGTCTGTACCTCTGTCAGTCTGTATCTCTGTCAGTCTGCACCTCTGTCAAGAAGAAGATACCTCTGTCAAGACAGAGATACAGTCTGTACCTCTGTCAGTCTGTACCTGAGTCAGTGTATACCTCTGTCAGTCTGTACTCCTGTCAGGCTTTACGTCTGTCATTCTGTACCTCTGTCAGTCTGTACTTCTGTCACTCTGTACCTCCGTCAGTCTGTACCTTTGTCAGTATGTACCTCTGTCAATCTGTAGCTCTGTCAGTGTTTATCTCAGTCAGTCTGTACCTCTGTCAGTCTGTACTTCTGTCAGTCTGTACCTCTGTCAGTATGTACCTCTGTCAATCTGTAATTCTGTCATTGTTTACCTCAGTCAGTCTGTACCTCTGTCAGGCTGTACCTGCAGTCTGTACCTCTGTCAGTCTGTACCTGCGTCAGTCTGTACCTCTGTCAGTCTGTACCAGGTACAGACTGTCAGTGTGTACCTCTGTCAATCTGTACGTGCGTCAGTCTGTACCTCTGTCAGTCTGTACGTGCGTCAGTCTGTACCTCTGTCAGTCTGAACCTCTGTCAGTCTGTACCTCTGTCAGTCTGTACCTCTGTCAGTGTATACCTCTATCAGTCTGTACCTTTGTCAGCATGTACCTCTGTCAATCTGTAGCTCTGTCAGTGTTTATCTCAGTCAGTCTGTACCTCTGTCAGTCTGTACTTCTGTCAGTCTGTACCTCTGTCAGTCTGTACCTTTGTCAGTATGTACCTCTGTCAATCTGTAGCTCTGTCAGTGTTTATCTCAGTCAGTCTGTACCTCTGTGAGTCTGTACTTCTGTTAGTCTGTACCTTTGTCAGTATGTACCTCTGTCAATCTGTACCTCTGTCAGTGTTTACCTCAGTCAGTCTGTACCTCTGTCAGGCTGTACCTGCAGTCTGTACCTCTGTCAGTCTGTACCTGTGTCAGTCTTTACCTCTGTCAGTCTGTACCTGTCAGTCTGCATTTCTGTCAGTCTGTACCTCTGTCAGTCTGCATTTCTGTCAGTCTGTACCTCTGTCAGTCTGTACTTCTGTCAGGCTTTACCTCTGTCAGTCTGTACCTCTGTCAGTCTGTACTTCTGTCAGTCTGAACCTTTGTCAGTCTGTACCTCTGTCAGGCTGTACCTCTGTCAATCTGTACATCTGTCAGTCTGTACCTTTGTCAGTCTGTACTTCTGTCAGGCTTTACCTCTGTCAGTCTGTACCTCTGTCAGTCTGTACTTCTGTCAGTCTGTACCTCAGTCAGTCTGTACCTTTGTCAGTATGTACCTCTGTCAATCTGTAGCTCTGCCAGTGTTTATCTCAGTCAGTCTGTACCTCTGTCAGTCTGTACTTCTGTCAGTCTGTACCTTAGTCAGTATGTACCTCTGTCAATCTGTACCTCTGTCAGTGTTTACCTCAGTCAGTCTGTACCTCTGTCAGGCTGTACCTGCAGTCTGTACCTCTGTCAGTCTGTACCTGCGTCAGTCTGTACCTCTGTCAGTCTGTACCAGGTACAGACTGTCAGTGTGTACCTCTGTCAGTCTGACCCTGCGTCAGTCTGTACCTCTCTCATTCTGTACCTCTGTCAGTCTGTACCTCTGTCAGTCTGTACCTCTGTCAGTCTGTACCTCTATCAGTCTGAACCTCTGTCAGTCTGTGCTACTGTCAGTCTGAACCTCTGTCAGTCTGTACCTCTGTCAGTCTGTACCTCTGTCAGTCTGTACCTCTGTCAGTCTGTATCTCTATCAGTCTGTACCTCTCTCAGACTGTACAGTGTTAGTCTGTACCTCTGTCAGGCTGTACCTTTGTCAGTCTGTACCTCTGTCATTCTGTATCTCTGTCAGTCTGTACCTCTGTCAAGAAGACGATACCTCTGTCAAGACAGAGATACAGTCTGTACCTCTGTCAGTCTGTACCAGAGTCAGTTTATACCTCTGTCAGTCTGTACTCCTGTCAGTCTGTACTTCTGTCAGTCTGTACCTCTGTTAGTCTGTACCTTTGTCAGTATGTACCTCTGTCAATCTGTAGCTCTGTCAGTGTTTATCTCAGTCAGTTTGTACCTCTGTCAGTCTGTACTTCTGTCAGTCTGTACCTTTGTCAGTATGTACCTCTGCCAATCTGAACCTCTGTCAGTGTTTACCTCAGTCAGTCTGTACCTCTGTCAGGCTGTACCTGCAGTCTGTACCTCTGTCAGTCTGTACCTGTGTCAGTCTTTACCTCTGTCAGTCTGTACCTGTCAGTCTGCATTTCTGTCAGTCTGTACCTCTGTCAGTCTGCATTTTTGTCAGTCTGTACCTCTGTCAGTCTGTACTTCTGTCAGGCTTTACCGCTGTCAGTCTGTACCTCTGGCAGTCTGTACTTCTGTCAGTCTGTACCACTGTCAGTCTGTACCTTTGTCTGTATGTACCTCTGTCAATCTGTAGCTCTGTCAGTGTTTATCTCAGTCAGTCTGTACCTCTGTCAGTCTGTACTTCTGTCAGTCTGTACCTTTGTCAGTATGTACATCTGTCAATCTGTACCTCTGTCAATCTGTACCTCTGTCAGTGTTTATTTCAGTTAGTCTGTACCTCTGTCAGTGTTTATCTCAGTCAGTCTGTACCTCTGTCAGTCTGTACTTCTGTCAGTCTGTACCTTTGTCAGTATGTACCTCTGTCAATCTGTACCTCTGTCAGTGTTTACCTCAGTCAGTCTGTACCTCTGTCAGGCTGTACCTGCAGTCTGTACCTCTGTCACTCTGTACCTGTGTCAGTCTTTACCTCTGTCAGTCTGTACCTGTCAGTCTGCATTTCTGTCAGTCTGTTCCTCTGTCAGTCTGCATTTCTGTCAGTCTGTACCTCTGTCAGTCTGTACTTCTGTCAGGCTTTACCTCTGTCAGTCTGTACCTCTGTCAGTCTGTACTTCTGTCAGTCTGTACCTCTGTCAGTCTGTACCTTTGACAGTATGTACCTCTGTCAATCTGTAGCTCTGCCAGTGTTTATCTCAGTCAGTCTGTACCTCTATCAGTCTGTACTTCTGTCAGTCTGTACCTTAGTCAGTATGTACCTCTGTCAATCTGTACCTCTGTCAGTGTTTACCTCAGTCAGTCTGTACCTCTGTCAGGCTGTACCTGCAGTCTGTACCTCTGTCAGTCTGTACCTGCGTCAGTATGTACCTCTGTCAGTCTGTACCAGGTACAGACTGTCAGTGTGTACCTCTGTCAGTCTGACACTGCGTCAGTCTGTACCTCTCTCAGTCTGTACCTCTGTCAGTCTGTACCTCTCTCAGTCTGTACCTCTGTCAGTCTGTACCTCTATCAGTCTGAACCTCTGTCAGTCTGTGCTACTGTCAGTCTGAACCTCTGTCAGTCTGTACCTCTGTCAGTCTGTACCTCTGTCAGTCTGTACCTCTATCAGTCTGAACCTCTGTCAGTCTGTACCACTGTCAGTCTGAACCTCTGTCAGTCTGTACCTCTGACAGTCTGTACCTCTGTCAAGCTGTTCCTCTGTCAGTCTGTACGTCTGTTAGTCTGTTCCTTTGTCAGGCTTTACCTGTCAGTCTGTACGTCTGCTAGTCTGTTCCTTTGTCAGGCTTTACCTGTCAGTCTGTACCTCTGACAGTCTGTACCTCTGTCAGTCTGTTCCTCTGTCAGTCTGTACTTCTGTTAGTCTGTTCCTTTGTCAGGCTTTATCTGTCAGTCTGTACCTCTGTCAGTCTGTACCTCTGTCGGTATGCTCCTCTGTCAGTCTGTACCTCTGACAGTCTGTACCTCTGTAAAGCTGTTCCTCTGTCAGCCTGTACTTCTGTCAGTCTGTACCTCTGTCAGGCTGTACCTCTGTCAATCTGTACATCTGTCAGTCTGTACCTCTGTCAGTCTGTACCTTTGTCAGTCTGTACCTGCGTCAGGCTGTACCTCTGTCAGTCTGTACCTCTGTCAGTCTGTACCTCTGTCAGTCTGAATCTCTGTCAGTCTGTACTGCTGTCAGTCTGAACCTCTGTCAGTCTGTCCCTCTGTCAGTCTGTACCTCTGGCAGTCTGTACCTCTATCAGTCTGTACCTTTGTAAGTATGTACCTCTGTCAATCTGTAGCTCTGTCAGCGTTTATCTCAGTCAGTCTGTACCTCTGTGAGTCTGTACTTCTGTCAGTCTGTACCTCTGTCAGTCTGTACCTTTGTCAGTATGTACCTCTGTCAATCTGTAGCACTGTCAGTGTTTATCTCAGTCAGTCTGTACCTCTTTCAGTCTGTACTTCTGTCAGTCTGTACCTTTGTCAGTATGTACCTCTGCCAATCTGTACCTCTGTCAGTGTTTACCTCAGTCAGTCTGTACCTCTGTCAGGCTGTACCTGCAGTCTGTACCTCTGTCAGTCTGTACCTGTGTCAGTCGTTACCTCTGTCAGTCTGTACCTGTCAGTCTGCTGTTTCTGTCACTCTGTACCTCTGTCAGTCTGTATTTCTGTCAGTCTGTACCTCTGTCAGACTGTACTTCTGTCAGGCTTTACCTCTGTCAGTCTGTACCTCTGTCAGTCTGTACTTCTGTCAGCCTGTACCTCTGTCAGTCTGTACCTTTGTCAGTATGTACCTCTGTCAATCTGTAGCTCTGTCAGTGTTTATCTCAGTCAGTCTGTACCTCTGTCAGTCTGTACTTCTGTCAGTCTGTACATTTGTCAGTATGTACCTCTGTCAATCTGTACCTCTGTCAGTGTTTACCTCAGTCAGTCTGTACCTCTGTCAGGCTGTACCTGCAGTCTGTACCTCTGTCAGTCTGTACCTGCGTCAGTCTGTACCTCTGTCAGGCTGTACCTGCAGTCTGTACCTCTGTCAGTCTGTACCTGCGTCAGTCTGTACCTCTGTCAATCTGTACCTCTGTCAGTCTGTACCTCTGTCAATCTGTACCTCTATCAGTCTGAACCTCTGTCAGTCTGTACTACTGTCAGTCTGAACCTCTGTCAGTCTGTACCTCTGTCAGTCTGTACCTCTGTCAGTCTGAACCTCTGTCAGTCTGTACCACTGACAGTCTGTACCTCTGTCAAGCTGTTCCTCTGTCAGTCTGTACGTCTGTCAGTCTGTTCCTTTGTCAGGCTTTATCTGTCAGTCTGTACCTCTGTCAGTCTGCTCCTCTGTCAGTCTGTACCTCTGACAGTCTGTACCTCTGTAAAGCTGTTCCTCTGTCAGCCTGTACTTCTGTCAGTCTGTACCTCTGTCAGTCTGTACCTCTGTCAATCTGTACATCTGTCAGTCTGTACCTCTTTCAGTCTGTACCTTTGTCAGTCTGTACCTCTGTCAGGCTGTACCTCTGTCAATCTGTACATCTGTTAGTCTGTATCTTTGTCAGTCTGTACTTCTGTCAGTCTGTACCTCTGTCAGTCTGTACCTCTGTCAGTCTGTACCTCTGTCAGTCTGCACCTCTGTCAGTCTGTACCTGAGTCAGTCTATACCTCTGTCAGTCTGAACCTCTGTCAGTCTGTACCTCTGACAGTCTGTACCTCTGTCAAGCTGTTCCTCTGTCAGTCTGTTCCTTTGTCAGGCTTTACCTGTCAGTCTGTACCTCTGACAGTCTGTACCTCTGTCAGTCTGTACCTCTGTCAGTCTGTACTTCTGTCAGTCTGTACCTCTGTCAGTCTGTACCTTTGTCAGTATGTACCTCTGTCAATCTGTAGCTCTGCGAGTGTTTATCTCAGTCAGTCTGTACCTCTGTCAGTCTGTACTTCTGTCAGTCTGTACCTTAGTCAGTATGTACCTCTGTCAATCTGTACCTCTGTCAGTGTTTACCTCAGTCAGTCTGTACCTCTGTCAGGCTGTACCTGCAGTCTGTACCTCTGTCAGTCTGTACCTGCGTCAGTCTGTACCTCTGTCAGTCTGTACCAGGTACAGACTGTCAGTGTGTACCTCTGTCAGTCTGACCCTGCGTCAGTCTGTACCTCTGTCAGTCTGTACCTCTGTCAGTCTGTACCTCTGTCAGTCTGTACCTCTATCAGTCTGACCCTCTGTCAGTCTGTGCTACTGTCAGTCTGAACCTCTGTCAGTCTATACCTCTGTCAGTCTGTACCTCTGTCAGTCTGTACCTCTATCAGTCTGAACCTCTGTCAGTCTGTACCACTGTCAGTCTGAACATCTGTCAGTCTGTACCTCTGACAGTCTGTACCTCTGTCAAGCTGTTCCTCTGTCAGTCTGTACGTCTGTTAGTCTGTCCCTTTGTCAGGCTTTACCTGTCATTCTGTACGTCTGTTAGTCTGTTCCTTTGTCAGGCTTTACCTGTCAGTCTGTACCTCTGACAGTCTGTACCTCTGTCAGTCTGTTCCTCTGTCAGTCTGTACTTCTGTTAGTCTGTTCCTTTGTCAGGCTTTATCTGTCAGTCTGTACCTCTGTCAGTCTGTACCTCTGTCGGTCTGCTCCTCTGTCAGTCTGTACCTCTGACAGTCTGTACCTCTGTAAAGCTGTTCCTCTGTCAGCCTGTACTTCTGTCAGTCTGTACCTCTGTCAGGCTGTACCTCTGTCAATCTGTACATCTGTCAGTCTGTACCTCTGTCAGTCTGTACCTTTGTCAGTCTGTACCTCTGTCAGGCTGTACCTCTGTCAATCTGTATATCTGTTAGTCTGTACCTTTGTCAGTCTGTACCTGCGTCAGGCTGTACCTCTGTCAGTCTGTACCTCTGTCAGTCTGTACCTCTGTCAGTCTGTACCTCTGTCAGTCTGAACCTCTGTCAGTCTGTACTGCTGTCAGTCTGAACCTCTGTCAGTCTGTACCTCTGTCACTCTGTACCTCTGTCAGTCTGTACCTCTGTCAGTCTGTACCTCTATCAGTCTGTACCTTTGTAAGTATGTACCTCTGTCAATCTGTAGCTCTGTCAGTGTTTATCTCAGTCAGTCTGTACCTCTGTGAGTCTGTACTTCTGTCAGTCTGCACCTCTGTCAGTCTGTACCTTTGTCAGTATGTACCTCTGTCAATCTGTAGCATTGTCAGTGTTTATCTCAGTCAGTCTGTACCTCTTTCAGTCTGTACTTCTGTCAGTCTGTACCTTTGTCAGTATTACCTCTGTCAATCTGTACCTCTGTCAGTGTTTACCTCAGTCAGTCTGTACCTCTGTCATGCTGTACCTGCAGTCTGTACCTCTGTCAGTCTGTACCTGTGTCAGTCTTTACCTCTGTCAGTCTGTACCTGTCAGTCTGCATTTCTGTCACTCTGTACCTCTGTCAGTCTGTATTTCTGTCAGTCTGTACCTCTGTCAGACTGTACTTCTGTCAGGCTTTACCTCTGTCAGTCTGTACCTCTGTCAGTCTGTACTTCTGTCAGCCTGTACCTCTGTCAGTCTGTACCTTTGTCAGTATGTACCTCTGTCAATCTGTAGCTCTGTCAGTGTTTATCTCAGTCAGTCTGTACCTCTGTCAGTCTGTACTTCTGTCAGTCTGTACATTTGTCAGTATGTACCTCTGTCAATCTGTACCTCTGTCAGTGTTTACCTCAGTCAGTCTGTACCTCTGTCAGGCTGTACCTGCAGTCTGTACCTCTGTCAGTCTGTACCTGCGTCAGTCTGTACCTCTGTCAGTCTGTACCAGGTACAGACTCTCAGTGTGTACCTCTGTCAGTCTGAACCTGCATCAGTCTGTACCTCTGTCAATCTGTACCTCTGTCAGTCTGTACCTCTGTCAATCTGTACCTCTATCAGTCTGAACCTCTGTCAGTCTGTACTACTGTCAGTCTGAACCTCTGTCAGTCTGTACCTCTGTCAGTCTGTACCTCTGTCAGTCTGTACCTCTGTCAGTCTGAACCTCTGTCAGTCTGTACCACTGACAGTCTGTACCTCTGTCAGCTGTTCCTCTGTCAGTCTGTACGTCTGTCAGTCTGTTCCTTTGTCAGGCTTTATCTGTCAGTCTGTACCTCTGTCAGTCTGCTCCTCTGTCAGTCTGTACCTCTGACAGTCTGTACCTCTGTAAAGCTGTTCCTTTGTCAGCCTGTACTTCTGTCAGTCTGTACCTCTGTCAGGCTGTACCTCTGTCAATCTGTACATCTGTCAGTCTGTACCTCTTTCAGTCTGTACCTTTGTCAGTCTGTACCTCTGTCAGGCTGTACCTCTGTCAATCTGTACATCTGTTAGTCTGTATCTTTGTCAGTCTGTACTTCTGTCAGTCTGTACCTCTGTCAGTCTGTACCTCTGTCAGTCTGTACCTCAGTCTGTACCTCTGTCAGACTGTACCGTGTCAGTCTGTACCTCTGTCAGGCTGTACCTTTGTCAATCTGTACTCTGTCAGTCTGTACCTCTATCAGTCTGTACCTCTGACAGTCTGTACCTCTGTCAAGCTGTTCCTCTGTCAGTCTGTTCATTTGTCAGGCTTTACCTGTCAGTCTGTACCTCTGACAGTCTGTACCTCTGTCAGTCTGTTCCTCTGTCAGTCTGTACTTCTGTCAGTCTGTTCCTTTGTCTGGCTTACCTGTCAGTCTGTACATCTGTCAGTCTGTTCCTCTGTTAGTCTGTACCACTGACAGTCTGTACCTCTGTAAAGCTGTTCCTCTGTCAGTCTGTACTTCTGTCAGTCTGCACCTCTGTCAGGCTGTACCTCTGTCAATCTGTACATCTGTCAGATGTACCTCTGTCAGTCTGTACCTCTGTCAGTCTGTGCCTCTGTCATGCTGTACCTCTGTCAATCTGTACATCTGTCAGTCTGTACTTCTGTCAGTCTGTGCCTCTGTGAGTCTGTACCTCTGTCAGTCTGTACCTCTGTCAGTCTGTACCTCTGTCAGACTGTGCCCTGTCAGTCTGTACCTCTGTTTGGCTGCACCTTTGTCAGTCTGTACCTCTGTCAGTCTGTACCTCTGTCAGTCTGCACCTCTGTCAGTCTGTACCTGAGTCAGTCTGTACCTCTGTCAGGTTGTACCTGCAGTCTGTACCTCTGTCAGTCTGTACCTGTGTCAGTCTGTACCTCTGTCAGTCTGTATTTCTGTCAGTCTGTACCTCTGTCAGTCTGTACCTCTGACAGTCTGTACTTCTGTCAGGTTTTACCTCTGTCAGTGTGTATCTCTGTCAGTCTGTACTTGTGTCAGTCTGTACCTCTGTCAGTCTGTACATCTGTCAGTCTGTACCTCTGTCAGTCTGTACCTCTATCAGTCTGAACCTCTGTCAGTCTGTACCACTGTCAGTCTGAACATCTATCAGTCTGTACCTCTGACAGTCTGTACCTCTGTCAAGCTGTTCCTATGTCAGCCTGTAGTACTGTCAGTCTGTACCTCTGTCAGTCTTTTCCTCTGTCAGTCTGTTCCTTTGTCAGGCTTTACCTGTCAGTCTGTACCTCTGTCAGTCTGTACCTCTGTCAGTTTGTTCCTCTGTCATTCTGTACTTCTGTCAGTCTGTTCCTTTGTCAGGCTTTACCTGTCAGTCTGTACCTCTGTCAGTCTGTTCCTCTGTCAGTCTGTACCTCTGTCAGTCTGAACCTCTGTCAGTCTGTACCTCTGTCAGTCTGTTCCTCTGTCAGTCTGTACCTCTGTCAGTCTGAACCTCTGTCAGTCTGTACCTCTGTCAGTCTGAACCTTGTCAGTCTGTACCTCTGACAGTCTGTACCTCTGTCAAGCTGTTCCTATGTCAGCCTGTAGTACTGTCAGTCTGTACCTCTGTCAGTCTTTTCCTCTGTCAGTCTGTTCCTTTGTCAGGCTTTACCTGTCAGTCTGTACCTCTGTCAGTCTGTACCTCTGTCAGTCTGTTCCTGTCATTCTGTACCTCCGTCAGTCTGTTCCTTTGTCAGGCTTTACCTGTCAGTCTGTACCTCTGTCAGTCTGTACCTCTGTCAGTCTGTACCTCTGTCAGTCTGAACTCTGTCAGTCTGTACCTCTGTCAGTCTGTTCCTCTGTCAGTCTGTACCTCTGTTAGTCTGTACCTCTGTCAGTCTGTACCTCTGTCAATCTGTACCTCGGTCAGTCTGTACCTCTGTCTGTCTGTACCTCGATCAATCTCTGTCTTTCTGTGTCGATATGTAATTATGTTTGTCAGTGACTTTTTCCTTATGGTTCTGTCTGCCTCTTTTCCTCCCTCTGTGTGTAGTGTGCATTTGTTTGCATATTTGACAGTTTCCGTCATTCAGTGTAGGTCTGTATGAGTGATGTCTCAGTTATCTGGCAACGGCACATTATCTTCAATAAAATGAAATGCATAAATATATATAAATATATATTTAGATAAGAAGTGACAGGTCTGGCTACAGAAGCACATGTATCAGTGGTCTGGAAATTGGTAGCGCTGTTCAGTGACATTCTTCCTCTGGGTGGACGATGAAGGACGGACTCGCAACCTTTGGTCCTTCAGTGATGCTGAGGCCGCAAATTGCGGTCTCCCGAGCCACTGAGCGACGCTGGCGTTCATCGATCTTCACTCGAACCCTTTGGTGCCGAGGTCGATCGGCCACGGTGCTTGAGGATTGCACAGGAAATACATAGATTTACATATAATACTTCCAGACAGTGTATCCGACGGGGCCTGGGGTCTCTGTCCGATTCTCTCTCTCTCTTTCTTTTTCACAAATACTAGGGTTCATTAAGGCTGTCCTTGTGGTACAAAGTAAAACTGCAAGCAACATCTGCTATTCTACCTCAGCTCATCTGAAGCCTGCTCTCTAGAAACTCATTTATTCCACGAGATTATTATTTGAATCTAACTATATAAATAACAGACTCCAACTATTAAATATGGAACTGAAACGTAGCGAAACTGCAAGCAAAAGCTGTTATCCTACCTCGTCTCATTTGAAGCCAGTTCTTAGAAAATAATGTATTTCCTTTGAATTATTAGCAATAAACTTATTTCAAATCTAAATAGCAATTGTTGTAATCTCCATCTAATAACAGTCCTTTCCGACCTCAAGAGTCATTTTTACCCCCCTAGAAAGATCGCAGACGGCCCAAGCTGTAATTTAAGCTAAGAAGGAACGAGTCTTATACACAATCTAGCATAATATTTGGCTATAAAGGGGTAAATTGTGGCAGATTGTGAAACAAAATGGCGCCCAGACGGGCGGTGACACATCTGGGACATGGTACCCTTCAACCAACATGAGGTTGACAAGCTCTGGAAAAGTAGAGACATGTGCGGCCTCCAGCCATTTCATGAAATATCTCCGTTTGGTGTTAGCAAATTCTAAGACGGTGGTGATACTTGCCTTTACGTAGTCACGGAACTTTCGTCGGTAGCTTTCGGTAGAGAGAAGGTAGGCGTCCAACACAGCTTGCTTCAGGGTGGTGTAGTCGTTTTCCGATGCCAAAGTGCTGAGTGTGACTGCTGCTCTACCTGTTAAATGTACTCGGAGAAGGGTAGCCCATTGGTCGTCAGGCCAACTAAGTTGATTAGCAAGGGTCTCAAAAGTAGTGAAAAAAAACATCAACCTCCGTTTCTATGAACGGTGGTATTAACTTACTTGCATGGGAGATATTGAAACTTGGAGGAAGACTAGCTGCAGCTTGTTGGAGTTGAGCTTGGTGTGTAGCGTCCATCGTGAGTTCTCGGCTATGACATTCTAGAGCTGCTTCTGCCTGCCGTTTGTCGTGTTCACGTTGTATCTCTAGTCGCTCTTTGAATAAGGCCAACTCACGTTTTTGCTGTCCTTTGAGGAGTAGGGCCTCCCGTTCACTTTCTTCTTTCCGGAGTGCGGCCTCTCGCTCTTCGAGGCGGATTTCTTCTTTCTTGAACTGGAGCTCGCGTTCTTGCTCTTCCTTTCTGATGGCAGCTGCTTCCTGTTGTTGCTGTATGGCGGCTTGCTGTTGTTCCTTTTCGAGCTTCGCGAGCTCGATTTTGAGTTTCATTGCAGTCAAGTCATGCTTATCTGAAATAGTGTATTGTTCATGAGTATCAGAGTCTATAATACCTTCTTCCACAAGGTGGACCAGTATCATATTATGTATGGCGTATTTGTTGGTTCCAGGGGGAACTTCCAAATGATACTCATGTGCAAGAGTTATCAATTCGACCCTCTTAGCATGACGTAAGTTCCCTATTTCACTTTCTGGATCTGCCTTGAAAGTTTGGATACGAAACATGGTGAAAATGGCAAATAAATGAGACACGAATATACTGTGAGAATATGGTGAATGTCAGAAACAGGAAACGTGGCAACTGATACCTATCCTGTGGAATTGTTAATAATTAAAGTTAATTCAAGATGGTAAATGATTAAGGTCGCAGGAAATCTTGTACCTGGTACTCACTGTGGGAGGATAAAGGCAAGAAAATCCTACTAATTAGTTGAAACTGAGTTTCGAAAGACAAGTGAAACACTAAATGGTTCCAAAGTAAATGAGGTAGTCCAAAAATGTAGTCATACCTTGTAGAGTCACTATAGAACATAAGCAAGTACCCACTGAAATTGAATATGGTACTTACAGAATTAGCGAACTTCGTGCTCAAAAGAAAGAAAGCTAATTCCCTACCTTGAGTAAGTACCATCAATTCTGACCGACGAGTAGGGGTGCGAGTGTCAACTGTGACGAGAGACTATCGGCGAGGTCCCAACTCGCCATTAAAGTCCGTGCGAGAGGAACTTTGGCCCTCTATATCCTCCTAGAGTCGGATTGCAGAAATTAGGTGCTATTGACCCAGAGACAGACCACAGTACCCGGGTACCTATGTGATAATCTGTCGAAAATGTGAGAAGTATCTGAGGACAAAAGATGTTAAACAAGGGTAATAACACGGAAGGGGAGACGACCAATTAAGAGTATGACTGCGAGCCTACAGTCACCACGTAATCCAAGTTGTCTCACACTCACCATATGCTACTCCCGTAATGCACAATATACACAGCACCATATGAATACTAAACGTGATTAATGTAAATAATAAATGCAAGGGAATGAAAGCCAAGTACGCTTACCACAATTACCAATAACCGAGTGCAGCTCCTAGGACATGCCCCCAATTATATGTGACGGTAAAGTAGTGGAGTATGGTGTTCTGCAGTCTTCCAATGGCAGATGTCAATGCCAGGCCACA